>JAVYIG010004360.1:0-164440 GCA_035222895.1 Strongylocentrotus droebachiensis
TCACACATCCTTGGAAAAAGATAAAACTCGTAGAAAGAAACTATTGAGAGGGCCTAGGAGAGAAAAAGAGAGAGAAAGAGGGAGAGAGGGAGAGAGGGAGAGAGAGAGAGAGGGAGAGAAAGAGGGAGAGAGAGAGAGAGAGAAGGGGGAGAGAGTGAGAGAGAGAGAGAGAGAGAGAGAGAGAGAGGGAGGGAGAAAGAGAAGACGGGGATGATCCGCCGCTAAATGATTCTTTTGGAATTTTGTTCGTGCGCAAATTTGTTTCTGTTCATAATTTTATCAGAAGTCGCCGAAGTTACATATTGCAACACGCGCATTTATTTACGCTTTAAAAAAATGGATACTAGTAATAAAAGCTTTAAGTGCAATAATAATATTATATAAGTGGGTACTAAAGTATACACATCTGAATTGGGCTGGGGTCAACGAATTTCGATGGCTGTGCAGTGGCGGATCTAGGGGGGGGGGGGTTGGGGGGGGTTGCAACCCCCCCAAAAAAAAATCCGGGGACCATTTTTTTAAATCTTATCGCAAGAAAACGCCATTTTCACACACAGATTTTCAAAAAATTTCCCTACTGTGGGAGGGGGGGACACCCCCCTTCCACACCCTCCCCCCTCGCTCGCTCCGCTCGCTTGGACTCGGTCGCTACGCTCCCTCGCATACCACCCCAACCCCCCCTTTATAAAAAGCTGGATCCGCCCCTGCTGTGGTACACCACTTTGGATTTTGCACTTAAAGCTGCGCATATTTCTTTCCCACACTAGTTCATGGACCGCGGGACTGGTAAATACCTAGCCTATAATCTAGGCGGAGTGTCGAGCTTTTTTCTTTGCTGCTAGACTAACCCTAAGCAGAACGTCTGATACGGCGAGACTACGAACCGTGAGTCGCGAAGCGGCTCACCGCCTATAATCACTGGTCTAGCGTTAGTCGATGTTTTTTTATTATCGACATTGAATCCGTGGCAGTTTTCGTACGAAAAACTGCCACGGATTCATGGTCGATAATAAAAAAAACAACGACTAAAGCTAGACCAGTGATTATAGGCGGTGCGCGGCTCACGGTTCGTAGTCTCGCCGTATCAGACGTTCTGCTTAAGGTTAGTCTAGCAGCAAAGAAAAAATCTCGGCACTCCGCCTAGATTATAGGCTAGTAAATACCCTGCTATCAAAACGTTTCAGACTAGCCTCTGGCTTTTGAAATCATCCGGTTTTAGAGGATGCGAGGCTTTGGAAGGGAAGGCAGTGGTTGCACGGGGACCCACTTCTGTTTTTTTTTTTTTTTTTTTTTTTTTTTGGGGGGGGGGGGGGGGGGGGGGGGTGGGCATCCTGACAAGATTCGCCGTAGATATATATAAGCAAATGATTTGTTGAAAGGTTGATATTTGGGCCTACTTGTCTTAAGACACATTAATTATTCAAAATTGCTTTTGATGATTAACTTACTCTGCTCTTTCCATCACATTGATGGTATATTTAATATGTATTGTAATTTGTAGGTTTATGTGCATTTTCTTTTTGTTTTGTTTAATATGTAATTGTGGGCATCCTGTCAAGATTCGCCATAGATATATAAACAAATGATTTGTTGAAAGGTTGATATTTGGACCTACTTGTCTTAAGACACATTTATTCAAAATTGATTTGATGATTAACTCTGCTCTATTCACATTGATGTATATTTCATATGTATTGTAATTTGTAGGTTTATGTGCATTTTCTTTTTGTTTTGTTTAATATGTACTTGTTTAGAGACTTAGAGACTTCGATGGTAAGTTCTTTATAAGCACCGTTTTTATTATTGATCCCAGTATTGATCCCCATGATATTTTAGGTTATTTTTTCCAGATATTTTTTGTTCGCTCGCTATTGGCAGTTGTAGGTCTTTTTACTTTCTTCTTTTTTTCTTCATTTTTCATTTTTTTAAATTCAGTTATGAGTTATGAGTTTTTGATCCATCGGGTGGGTGGTAGGCCTACATGCACAAAATATATAGGCTCTGTATAAGCTTGGCTTGTTAGAACTCTTGTGAGTAATGTGCCGCGGGACATATCCTAAACTGCTGGCGAACAGAGCAACAAGACCAAGCTCTGTTATTAGGAACTCTGTCCAGTAGTGCCGTGTTTGTGCCATCGAACTGGATCGACCAAATCAATTGATTCATAATATATGCAATATTTTTTCTCGTAACATGAGAGTAATTTTAATAGTTTCATACTATTAATTAAATGTAATGTTAACTGTTATTGTATAATTGTTTTAAATGGGGGCACGCTACAAGCAGGCGCGTAGCCAGAGTTTGATGTTTGGGGGGGGGGGGGGGGCACATACAGTAAAAGATCGAGGTCAAAAAAAGGGGTCTACAAAATTTCAACCGATCCTGGAAATTTTTAGGGGGGGGGGGGGGCAACGTGTATGACACGGCCGGTTGTAGCAACTACTCCGAAGATCAAGATTACATTAATCTTGATCTAAGGAGACACGAACGAACGGTCTGGTGATTACATGACTGTTACAAACATCAGGGGGTGAATAAATTCCAAAACATTATTGTTTCTCCCAGGCGCGGATCCAGGATTTCTTAGGGGAGGGGGCCCAACTTTTTTTTTTCTTTTGCTCCCGAAAATTTGAAAATCGCGTCGGCCAGTGGGGGGGGGGGGGGGGGGGGGGGTAGTGAGCACATTTTTTTTTTTTAGTCCTCGAAACCCCCCCCCCCCCAAAAAAAAGAGTAAAAACCACGTGTTTTTACATGAGTTTTTTCTAAAGGGGGGGGGGTCGGGCCCCCGGGTTCCCTCCCCCCCCACCCCCCCCCCCCCCCCCCCCCCCCCCTGGATCCGCCACTGGTTTATCCAATAACATGATCTTGGAATCGGCCATCCTAGCTGATTCTGATTACTGTCAAGTCGTTTTGCCCCGCCCCCTTCCCAAGCGATATCACGTGATGCTCTGCATGCTGCACGATTTTTTATTGTGTCAGGTGACCGCTGGCGCTGGCGATCACATGTAACTCCGGGAAGCTCCAACACCGGCGTCGTAGTCCGACGCCGCCGGCGCCGGTGTTGGAGCTTCCCGGAGTTAGATCACATGAAGCTAGCTGGCTGTGCAGTGCTAGTGCGGTGCTCTTCCCTTCTTCGTGAAAACAAAGACAGAAAGAAGCAAATAGCCTACTAATACTACTAAACTATGTGAGTACAATCATTTATTATTTATTTTGTTATGTTTTTATTATAGTTTCATTATCGAATCGATCTAATCTTTGTGCATTTCAGCCTCCCTTTTCCCCAAGTTGTTAACATTACATCTTTAATTTATCTTCTAATGATCCTGATGTGATGATGCATGATGTTTGTTTCCTTTTACTTTTTTTAGTATTTGCTTTGGCATGATCATCATAGAGAAATAGGAAACATGAAATGAAGTGGAAGTAGGGCGGTTAATGTAACTAAGTGCTTCTTTTTCTAACAATGATCATACTTACGGTACATTAATTGGGCCGTCCTAAAGTAAAGAATTGTGAAACATATAGAAGATTAACCTTCTAATTAAATCACCTCTATCCAAAGATCGAGCTATCTTGAATAGTTATCATGATGAACTAAGATCTACATGTAAATGAAATGGACAATACTGTCACAGTTGGAATTGATCTATTAAACAGTACACATAATGGCATTGCCACTTGTAAATTAAATTTTAGAAGGTATCCTGTTTATCCAATTTCCAGTCTTGCCAGGGTAGCAGAAAAAGTAATCGTAAATTTTCCAGGACGTTTCAGGTCCAGACTCTTCTCTCCAAGTCCCAGTACTACGAGTGGCCATCATTTTTAGTTGTAATGCTATTCATTATCAATAATCCTATCATCTTTTACATTCCCCCTCTCGTCCATTCTAATTCACTTTCTTCCCATCTATTTACCAAGATGACTCTCCAAATTGTAACCTTTTGCTTTTTTTTTTTGGCCACCATCCGGCAGGAAGTTGTTGACGGGGGAAATAGAGATCATACCGGTAATTCCTCAAACTAATGATTTATCAAGATTTAATTTATTTTCCTAAATCTTAGTGCAACCCATATTTTACGATCCCCCTCTCATCCATTCTAATTCACTTTCTTCCCATCAATTAATTACTAAGATGACTTTCCAAATTCTTCCTAAACAGAATGGCTACTTCTTATCCGAAGACCATCTTTCTTGGGACCATGACAATGTTGGCGATTGTGTCACTACCCTTGGTTTCCAGCAGGGGTGCGTTCAGGGCGATGTTCCACCCCAACCCACCGGCTTATGCCAAGCAGTCAAAGGTCAATCCCGGGCAGCCTCTGTTTTTAACACCATACATCGAGTCTGGGCAAATAGCTGAAGGTATGGTTCGTTTTGATTCTCTCCTTCTTTGGTTCCTAACGGGACGTGGAGGAGTATACCAAAGAATAAGAAGAAGAAGAAGAAGTTTAATGATGTCATAATTGGCAAAGAATTGTATTAATCCCTTTAATCCAGTAGTAGGCAAAATTGAGATTGATGGAATTTCCATACAAAAAATCTTGTTAAGCATTTTTACTGTTGACAGTGTTTCTTTATTAGCACCAAATGAGTAGCACGGTATATTTTTTTTTCATTTTCCCCCGATCGATTAGGCTATGTTAAAATGATATCCAGGTTCTCATCCACATATTTTTCTTCCTCAGAATGAGGGGGAGGAGGGTGTGTGTGTGTGTGTGTGTGTGGCGGGGGAGGGGGTGTCTTTGTTCTTAGAAACTAACTGGACATAGCTGCCCTTACAAGTAAATGCTATGACATCTCATTTAGCATATGTTCCCCAAATATATATGTAAATTATTACCCGGTATGTCAATGTAGATTCTGTAGAATAAAGTGATCTTTTGGATAAGTTTGTTATGTATTTTGTCTGTGTTCATAAACAGGTCAGAAACTGAGTCGTGTTGGACCCCTTGTTGGCACTACAGTAGAAAGTTATTCAGGTAAGAAGCATGGAATAATCGATAGGCCTACAGCTAAAGATAACAATTCAGACAGCTGTGAAAAGTATCTTTAGATGTTTGGTTATCTTGACATTCTCGTTTCGGTAGTGGATCCATATCTGAAGAAACCAGACTATTTCCAAACTGTCATGTTGTTTTGCTAGAAAGACTTGTGAAGTTAACTTTCAAGGGAAGTTATTGAAGTTTGCATTTCTATCAATTCAAAATGTGTCAAGCATTATAATTATTAGAAAGTTAATTTTTTCAAATAGTTGCTTGGGTTAATAGAGATATTTAGTTACAGAAAAGGTAAAATTTATCAATAATCTATAATTTAAAAAAAAGAGAAGTTCACTATGTGATTTTGTTTTCTTTGTTATCAAGCTAACCTTGATAATTTTCCTTTGAATTTGTGTCATAGCTTCCAAATTGTTTACTGGGACCAGTGCATTGAATAATGTTATATTTGCAAACAATGCATTATGAATGTGATCAATTCAGTGACAATACCGCTAAAGATAAAGAAATATCCCTTCATCAGAATAGGCCTGTCTTAATCAGAATAGGCCTGTCTTCATCAGCTCAAGTTTGCCAAATAACCTGCTATTTTCAGAATTGGGATATTACCCTAAAGCTCGAAATTGCATTGTCACCAGACCGATACGCTTATCAAAAACTAGCTCAGACGGGATATTTTGGAAACAAGACCAAGATTTCTTGAGATATTTTCTCGACCAAATATCCTGCTAATTGCAACTGCGGGCTGATGAAGCAGCAAATTAACTGACTAATTTGCGGTCGGGATAGCTAAAATAGCGGTTTATTTAGCAAACTCAAGCTGATGAAGAAAGGCCTATAATTTCATTGTTTGTGTTATTCATTTCTATGCAGGGTTTCTGACCGTCAACAGCACCTACAATAGTTCAATGTTCTTCTGGTTCTTCCCTGCCCAGGTTTGTATTTCTTCAACTTTTCAAAATTTGTTTTTTTTATCCTGGAGATTACATGAAGTACTAAGAAACCTGCAACCAAAATGATAGTTAATCATCAGCTAATGCCCAATTTGTATTAACAGGAAATTAAATTACTATGATAACTGTGATTACTGTGATAACTGTAGACTGTATGGAAATTGAAGGATAAAAATGGATGATGAGACAATAAGAATCATAGACAAAGGTAGTAAGTTACATAACCGGTATGATACGTAGGTAGTAATGTTTTAGCACGAAAGACGCATCTGGAACGCAAAATTAGAGATGTTTCTTGATTAAAAGTTTTTTTAATGTATCTCAATGAAAGTTTAGGTAACGTTAAGCCTCATTGAGATAGTACATGTACATGTATTTACCAGCTTCATAGCCTAACGATGTGATGATATCATGAATTAAAAAAATTATGCATTTTGCGTTTGGTGTGAAAGACTGATTTTTCAACACACAGGTCCACATCAGTAAAACATTTGGTCAACTTTTCCCCATAATGCATCAAGTGAAATTGACCAAACGCTGGTGTCGCTAAATGACGCTATGGATTGTGAATCAACCGTATTCGTATCTATATGTAGGCTGTTATTTTGTACCATTTCCAGACGAATGATTAAAAATCCATCCCCTTTTGTCTCTTTCTCTCCTATCTAGAACAATGACCCCTCAGCTCCTGTGTTGCTATGGTTACAAGGAGGTCCAGGAGGCTCCTCCCTCTTTGGACTATTTGCTGAGAATGGGCCCTTTCTTGTCACAAAAGACCTAAAATGTAGGTTTGTTTTTCTTCAACTTCTTTGCATTTTGTTCATGGATATGCTATGATAGAAATAATGATTCACGTTTAGCTTTTAACCAGTGTGTTCAAGTTTAGAGAGGGGGCGATGGCTCAGTGGTAGAGCAGTGGTCTCGTAACCGGGAGGTCCCGGGTTCAAAACCATTCCCATACGCTAGTGCCCTAATCATTAAGGCATTAATCTTCATTACCAAGTCCCTTGGAGAGGACTTAAAGCCATCTGTTGTTGTTGTTGTTGTTTGGTATTATCAGCGTTTCATTCTTTTTTAGAATATTTACGCCTTTCACTTTATTTTATTTTTTTCTTCTATTTTTTGGTACTATTTGTAAATTCATACTCTTCTCTTTTTTTTGGATAATATAATCTCAGATCTACTGGTCCATGAAAACCCCTCACCGCAATTGGCACCTTCCTGCCAGACTGGCGCGGTACATTGCGCAATCTTCTCGGCCATCATTGGCCTAGGCAACTCTGGTGCCGGTGAGAGGATTCTGGGGTAGATCTCCAGAGTCTCTTGTTTGGGGTTTACCGTCCTCAATCCGTCTTTACTCTTTCTTACCTTTTCTCTTCTAGTATTTTTCCATTTTGTAAAACCTTATTTTTCTATCAAAGTAGGTATCAACATCTTAGGGCATTTGGTTGTCGTGCGATATGTGCACAACAACTTACAAGCATACACACACATGCTTTCTTAGCAATCAGGTAAAACAAAGAAACCAACTAAACCAAAGAGATGATCTTTAATTTTGGTAATGACAAAGTAAAAGAAGAAAACATTCACAGAGTCACACCAAACTTAGCCTGACTGTTCAATACTTTATCTACCAAACAGTTTTGTTAGATAATGTATGTACATGTAACAGCTGAATAATTAAAAAAGAAAGTTTATACAATTTTCTCTGGCCACCATCCAGCAGGAAGTTGTTGACGAGGAAATAGAAATCATATTTCCTCAAACTATCAAGATTATATTTCTTTTCCTTCATCTTAGTGCAACCCAGGAAATGGGCATGGACTCAGAAGTATTCTATGCTGTATATAGATAACCCAGTAAGTACAATATTACATTTTGAAATATGCAATGAGTCTTTAATTGTACACATGACCAATTCAGCCATTGGGCTGCGACACATGATTTTAATAAACCTTGAATTGAATTGAATTTATATTGATGTAACAAAAAATATTTAGGTCCTTTTTCCATGCTTTTTTAAATTTATTTATTTGTTATATTCAGATGCTGGATAAAATTATTAGTGTGATTCAATTCTTCATAGTTTTATGAACAGTTGAGTTACAGTTAGAATGGTTCGTTTACATTCCCAAATTAAATTGAATTTTACACAATGCATGTAACTGAGAGTACTCTACTCTCATTTGACTTCATACACACTGAATTGTATGTAAACAAAGATATATACAACAAAGAGTGAAATGTTTCCTTCCCCTCCAAAAAATATATATTTACATATATATATATATATATATATAAATATGAACTTTGTACATAACTTTGATTTTGCATTTACTGAAAGGAGTATAGAAAACTATTGGAAATAAAAAGGGATTTACTCCATTGATTATATATTTCATGAAACTGAAAAGATATGTTTTTGAAGGTTTTAATTTACAATTCACTCGCATTAATTTCATGTACTGAATTAAAGCTATTAAGCTAATTAAAGTTAATTTATTTTTGAAGGATTGAAAACTGATGAATGATGATTATGTAATTTCCTCTTTCTTTGTGTCAGGTTGGGACTGGTTTTAGTTTCACTCAAAATGACGCTGGGTACGCAAATAACGAGGAGGATGTAGCAGTCAACCTGTACAGGTATGAGAGATAAGCAATCTTTATGTGCGTCATATGACGCACATAAACCTAGGTTTGTCGACAAACCTCCTTTGTGAATTTGGGCCATTACGTGTTGTTTGGTAGGAAAGTATAATAAAAAAAGGAAATATTAAAGAACTGCATTGATGATGAAATCAATTCAGATTATGCACTGACACAGCTTGGCGTAGGGCAAGACTTTAAAAAATGTAATTGTTTGTACAACATTTAACGTGGATCTGAGCATTAAGTTTGTAGGTAATCTCTCAATGGAAACTGATATTGAGAATTTAATAAATTTGATCACATAAAACTTTTGTTAATCATGAAACTCCCATTCACAAAGATTGAAAACAAAATCTTTTTTCTTTTTGTAGTGCTTTGACACAATTTTTCCAGCTGTATCCTCAATATCAGAAGAATGAATTCTATGCGACAGGAGAGGTGAGATATTTTGTAATCCCTTGTAAAAAAACAAAATGATAATTTTATTAAAATGTTATATAACATTGTTGTGTGATGTTACTATTGTATTATAATGCAAATATCTGATTAAATTGTAAGGCAAACAATATCAACCTTCAGCTGCATGTCATGTTTTTTTTAATAAACCAATTCAATTACAATCAATCAACTACTATATGACATGAATGACATGGAATATCAATCTAAACTGCCGTACATGTTTGTTGACTACGACTTTAGATGATAAACAAGTATAACCCCCCAATTTCTCATCCTTTACTTCTTTCCTCCAGTCGTATGCAGGGAAGTACGTACCAGCCATCTGTTATAAGATCCATACCGAGAACCCGACAGCTAAGGTCCACATCAATCTGCAAGGAATGGCCATCGGGGATGGTCTCGTTGACCCCTACTCGGTAGGTCAGAGGTCATGATTATGGGCTGTGTATTAAAGCTGACACCAGGGACATGTTAATAAGTAGATATACTTTTATGTAATTCCAATTTTAGCAACTAAATTCATAAACAAACTCTTAAAAATTTCCAAGGCAAAATAAAAATAAAAATTATAGCTCTTTTGTAAAAGGAAAGAAGAGTATTACTCTCTTTGCCCCAGGGGTGAGGCACAGAGAAACATGGCCCTCCCGCAAAACCCAAATTGTATACTTGAAGTATACACACATCCCCCCCCCATTTTCTTCTGGTGCCCCCATCAGAGATTTTAGATACATTCTGAAGGGGGAGGCAGGGGGGGGGGGGGGGGGGGGGTTGGGTTGTGTTGGGTT
The DNA here is from genome assembly GCA_035222895.1 of Strongylocentrotus droebachiensis. Taxonomy (NCBI): domain Eukaryota; kingdom Metazoa; phylum Echinodermata; class Echinoidea; order Camarodonta; family Strongylocentrotidae; genus Strongylocentrotus; species Strongylocentrotus droebachiensis. The sequence goes on from JAVYIG010004360.1 coordinate 9,847, forward strand.
AGTCCTTTTTTTTAGACTGCCCCCATTCCCCTGCAAGAGAATCTTAGCTCTGCCACTGGCTTAATGTCATATACATTCAAACCTGCTTTAGCAACCACCTGTACAGAAAAACCACCTGTCTATACAGACCTCATTTTCTGTTTCCTTGAACCTACTTTCTAATCGAAACATGTAGTAAATGAACCTGTACATAAAGACCATCTGCCTATAAAGAATACTTTTTTGTTTCCCTTGTAAAGTTTTTCTCATTGAAACTTGTACTAATAGAGCCTGTACATAATGACCATGTGCCTATAAATAAAGACCAATTTTCATGTCTCCCCTGAGCAGCCTTTATATACATGTTTCACTATACTTTCAATAATGAAGATTCATAATAGTTGGTACAATTAATTAAAAATTCACTAACTTCTCTCCTAATGTTCCAGATGTTTCACTAACTTCTCTCCTACTGTTCCAGATGTTTCACTTACTTCTCTCCTAATGCTCCAGATGTTTCATTAACTTCCCTCCTAATGTTCCAGATGTTTCACTAACTTTTCTCCTAATGTTGCAGATGTTTCACTAACTTCTCTCCTAATGTTTCATAACCCACTCAACAAACGAACAAACGGCACTTTCGTTTTTGGACACCTTCCAAAACATCCTCACTTTTTCTTGACTGAAAGCATGACACAAGTACATCTCTGCTATGTAATAAGTATGGAATAAATGACCATAACAAAAAAAAAAAAAAAAAAAAAAATCCTCTCCTAATGTTCCAAATGTTTCACTAACTTTTCTCCTAATGTTGCAGATGTTTCAAGGGTATGGAGACCTGATGTATCAGACGAGTCAGGTGGACATAAAGCAGAAGAAAGTTGTAGATCAATACACCGCCAAGGGTACCGACTTCATTACTCAGGGAAAATGGCTGGAATGTTTTGAGGTGAAAGAAGTTCTTAGAGCCTTTACCTTTATCCTACAATGTGACCCCTGTAGTTCACCTTTATGATAAAACTTTGTAGCCAATGTTAAAGACGCAAAGTAGTGGGCACTCCTGGGGAATTTGACACCATTCGGGTGTTTAACAAATAACAGGTGTTGTCAATCACTAGGATTAGCCTTCAGTTTTGTGACTAACAGGCCTTAAGTAATGTTCTGCGTCTTCTACCAATTGCCTGATAATGGTATTTCCAACAAGTCTGGTGTAGGCGAACTATGACCTACTACAAGTTTTCTACCATCTCCCTTTAAGCCTTTACTGGTTATGAAGATTGTTTTTTCAAAGTGAAAACAGATTTTTTTCTTCTTCCCCCTCTAACATCAGAGATTATTACTAGCTACTATTTCCTAAGTACAGTGTATAATGTAAATGTTTATGCCTGACATTATTTTTGTTGTTATGTTAACATTTTGCCATGCTTTTATGCTAGACATTATTGTCTTTGTTGTTGTTGTTACCACTTTGCCTGTGCATTCTGGTATCTATTTATGACTAGGCATAAACTCTAACAGGGGCCCATGTCAATTATACCCCTCCCCCACCCTTTTGAAATTAAACAGGGGGTAACCTTAGATATTTCAATCCAGACATCTTGTTAAAAAGTTAGCATGGTGTCCTGCTGTTTGTACTCACATCGGCATCCGAGTTTGTCTCTTGCAACTTCAGGAGGTGCGACGGCTCAGTGGTAGCACAGTGGTCTCCTAACCAAGAGGTCCCGGGTTTGAAACTAAGTCCATATGTGCTCATGCCCTTCGGTAAGGCATTATTCCTCATAACCAAGTCCCTCAGAATGGACTTAAAGCCGTCGGTCCCCTGGTTGCTTACTTACAAGAATAAACATATGCTTTCTTGGCAGTCAGGTAAAACGATAATCAACCGACTAAATTTAGTATAATGGATTCTCTCTCCCCCTCTCTTTTTCTCTCCCTCTCTCTCTCCTAGCAATTTGACATAGTGCTGAACGGAGACCTGTTTCCATATCCTACTTTCTACTTCAATGCTACAGGATCCAACAACTACTATAACTTCATGATGACAACTGTAAGATTTCCTCTTTTTCTTTGATTTAGTAATTTATGATCAATTATATTGAAGCTATTTCACCATATATTTTTTACTTGTTTTCTTTTGTTTAACAGTATGTTTCGAATGTTGTTTATGATTGGTTACCTAAGATCATATTCTTTAGGAAAAAAATTCAGATCAGATAAAAAATTAAAAAAAATCTTACCTGTGTCTCCCACTGACTTTTATAATCTGGGAGGATCCCTTGGAATTTTTTTCCTTGCCCTGCCTTTCAGACAATTCTATATCTGCCCTCCTTGCTTCTAATTTAGAAAAGACAAAATTATTGTTTTGTCCTTTCAAATACTAGCCTGTTTAGATATTTGAGGCTGTCCACTCTCTTAATTCAACACAAATATTGTTAACCTTGTTACCCCCATGTTCAACTTCCAACAGACACTATTAACAACTACAATGATCATTACCTACCTCTATCTAAGGTGCAACAAGCCATCCATATGATACCAATTTTTGTCATCCAAATGAAGAATTTTATTTTGTATTTATTTATTTACCACTTGTGGAATGAAACACCCTTGTCAACACTACCGTGTGAGTCAAAAAAAAATTTACACCTAGAAAATTGCTAATTATTTTTAAAATCATCTATGAACAGTAAATTATTATACATCTTATGAAAAAGTGTTTTATCCCAAATCATTTGGTACCATTTTTGTGTGGTATGTGTTCACGCTTGGATGAACAGGTGGCATTGTTTGCGAGAGTGCAAAAACCGACTTGCACCAAAGTGATGCCTTCAGTATGTATTATGTTGGGATTAGCGGAGTTGATATTTGATATTCGATATTTGATGTGTGTGGCATGATTAATTTTGTCAGGGGTGTTATTTGGATCTGCAAAGACCGAATTAATACCCATTTATTCAAACATCACGTAGGCAACTTTGGCGCAATTCGATTTTTTGCACTCTCGCAAACAATGTCTCCTGTTCATCCAAGCGTGAACACATACCACACAAAAATGGTACCAAATGATTTGGGATAAAACACTCTTTTATAAGACATAATAGTTTAATGTTCATCAGTGATTTTTTTAATAATAAGCAATTTTCTAGGTATAAACTTTTTTTTGACTCACACTGTAGTGCTGTTTTTCATAATACTGCCAAGTCCAACTTTGAGTTAAGCTTGACTTCAGGATCTTTGTGAAACACCCCCATGATCTGTTTAGCTTCCAGCAGACACAAACTACTACAACGACTACCTGGCTTTTCCAGAGGTGAGACGAGCGATCCATGTTGGCAACCTCACCTACAACGACGGCACTAAGGTGGAGGACCACCTGAGGGAAGATATCTGCAAGAGCGTCAAAGACTGGACTGTCGTGCTGGCTGATAATTACAGGGTGAGTTGTGTAATGTAGTTGTGGGACTGGTTTCACAAAGCCTTTTTTCAATGACAAATGACAAAAATCGGTGACAAATCTGCTGATAACCAATCAGACTCAAGGATTTCAGTAGCTTTTAACAAAAACTGTCATTTGTCGCTGATGACAAGTTTTGTGAAACAGAGCCCTGGTGTAGAGTTGGGAGGTTAATTGACCCCCCCCCCCCCCTCCCCTTCCATTTCCCTTTTTACAAAATCCTGGCGCTCGCCCCCGAGATGATGCAAGACAGATTGTTGTAGAACTTTGGCAAAGAAATGAACATATCACCTCTTTATCAAAGATCAGTCAAATCTATATCATGTCACCCATTTTATTTCGATTATAAAGAGGGCTGATCACCATAAAATATATATTTTATTCTGACTATTTGGGGTTCCATGCTGGTATGCTAGTTTGCAATTTCAGCTTCAAATATTCTTTCTGTGTAGAGATATAAAATTCCACAAAATTGTTGATGCTTGGTATGCTAGACTAGTTGATGCATTGGTACATATTTTCACGCTCACAGACGTTAATTAATCGGTCAATTTGGTGATGTGACTGCTCTATTAGTATTACCCTTAACCATTTGAATGTCTCATATGATTGTAAGTTGGAACTATTGTTGCACTATATTTGTCCGTTGTCATTAAATGTTTAAAACTTTATTAAAAGCTTAAAGTGTACCAATCACCAAAACATATGTTTTGCTGTTGTTGTCAGCTAAGGGTTCCATGTTGCTCAACTTATGAGCTTCAAATTTTCCTTTTACAAAAAGATATCAAAGTTCAAATACTCCCAGTGAATTGTAAAATGTCTTAATTATTACTGAACGTACAGGTAAGCGCTTCTACATAATAGGGCATGCACAGAACCCAGAGTATTTTGTCCTCCATTATTTTCTCCATACTCCTTAATCATTTACCTAGCTTTAGAATGCCAGGGAATGGTTTTTGAGGTTGAACCAAGTGCACACACACCTATGACTGGTACAGTATAATGTATCATTTACAGAATGCTATTATAACACAAGACCTACAAAGACCTTGCAGAACTCACCTTCTAATCCTACCATTTTCTTTTCTGATATCATAACAGTGCATGTTCTACAGCGGTCAGCTTGACATCATTGTCGGAGCAGCCCTCACCGAGAACTTCCTTCAAGGCTTAGCGTGGGCTGGGCAAGATGGCTATCTCAACTCCAATAAAACTATCTGGAAAGTCGACCCAAGTGACACAGAGGTTGCAGGCTTTGTCAGACGATACAAAGAGTTCTACCAGGTAAGAACTGTTTTTAAGTCATCATATTTATACAGAATTGTGTAAATCAGTACACTTGGCAAAAAAAAAAGTTCTTCATATAAACCATCAATAAAATATGATAAAATATATTTATATCAAATTAAAGGAAGTACTTTTTTAGTACTCATAGCGTTATATTTTGAATTATTAAACTCATTGTACATGTAGTAGTATAAATGGTGGAATAGGATGACATACATTATGAACAGATTACTATTTTCAAATGGAGGAATAAAAAAAACAACACTTAATGACAATTTAAGATTTCTACAAGATAGTGAGATTTTCTATATCTTTCTTATCTTATCTGCTAAACACAAAATATGGGTAGAAATCAGAATCACTTGCTTAGATATTAAGTATAGATAAGGTAAAAGGGGGGGGGGGGGGGTAGGGAGATGTTAGTTGGTCTAGTGGTTTGTCCGTGGTTTGATCAGCTATCCGTCTTCACCTACAAACTGACTCGGCAGACCTCGGTTCGAGACTGAGTCTCGTCTTTCAGTTGGTGACGTTAAAGGTCGGTCCCCAGACGTAAATAATCATACCTGATTGATACACGTCTGTAAAAGGCCAAATTACATTCTTAAAACGTGATAGGCCTACCTCTTACTCATATTCTAATTCCTGTGTCTCTGCTTTCTTGTCAATTCCAGGTGACTGTACGAGGGGGCGGCCACCTTTTGCCTCATGACCAACCAGAGAGGAGCTTTGACATGATTGACAGGTTCATCACTAAACGGCACTTTGACAAGTAAAGTCTCCCTCAGATATGATGAGGTAAACTGCAGTGGTGTTTCTTAATTTTGTAATGATGATGTAATACGCTTCACATTTCTGTATCTCATAACAGCGAATACAACACATGGGACCTTTGTTGTGTGTGGTTTCCATTCATTTAAATGTAAAATTAACCACAACAGATGTTGCGGCAGTTTACGCATCATAATTGAACAAGCCTTAATGCCATGACGCACTCATTTGATCCTAAAGGGAAAAGTCCATCGTAACTTAGGTTTATTTTAATAGAAGAATAAAGATTAGAAACATGAGCTTTTGATTATTTGTTTGAACACAAATAAAACAGATATTGTAGGGAAAAAGGTTAATTGATTTCTTCTTCAATTTTCAAAGATAACTACATAACTTGGTGGCGTTATTGTAAGCTGCTCCTCATTCAATTTTCACAGAAAAATTATCCAAAATATTTACCTCCTTTTTTTCTGATGAAGGGGTATTTTAAATTTGCAAATAAGAACAAACAATATGTTTCCATTACTATGTATATTACTATGTATTACTATGTTAATTGCGGAGTGTCAAGTATGACAGATATAAGTGCTATACAGTAACCCACTATTATTGTTATCTCATGCACAGAAATGCACAAAATTAAGTGGAGACAATTCACTGCACATAAGAAATGGTGAATAGATCACAATAGAAAATTCGCACAAAGTTGCCATTTTTGTGTAAAACTATTATAAGCATTTAGAAATGTCTTATCCCTTTAAAAAAAAATCTTTAAACTTCTATGACCAATTTCTCTTATTTTTATGCTTTTGGGACTTTCTTTTGATTTTTAAATTTTGTTCGCTGTTGCTTTCATGCTATAATTGGTCCCTATAACAAGTTTCAATATCTGTAACATGACTGTTTCTAACCTACTTGTGTCATTGCATTTGATTATCTATGAGCATATTTGTTATAGTTATATGACACTTGTTATTAATATTTTGTTTCATGGAACAGGTCCATGATTTTCCACAATACAATATTGGGACATTTTAAAATTTGAAAGTTGTTTCTATGTCAGGCATGTCCTATCACTGTTTGCTTGCTGATTTGATAACAGGGCTTATAATCAGTAGTAATCACCTTTAAGTAACCTCTTCATCAAGTGCCTTACGCTGGTCCTCAGAATGAATTGGGGGGGGGGGGGGGGGGATCAGGGGGCTCAAGCCCTCCCCCTTGCGTTTTTTTAACCAAGAATGTACCACATTGTTGGGCACTTCGATCACCCTTACTTCCTTTAATATTTCTTTGATGCCTGCCTGTATCACTTGTCTTAAGACACATTTATTCAAAATTGCTTTTGATGATTAATTTATTCTATTCACATTGATGTAAATTTCACATGTATTGTAATTTGTAGGTTTATTTGCATTTTTTGTTTATGTTTTGTTTAATATGTAATTGTTTATCATTGTATTTTGTTTCTAATAGCGCTTAGATAATTCGGTGGTGAGTGCTTTATAAGCACCGTTTTTATCATTATTATTATTAGGCTTGACAGGCTTGAATCTCCAGCTGCATCAATTCTCTGCATAAAAACATTGATGTAGAAATGACACAATTTTTGTATTCAATCATTGTTTTTTTTCTCACTGTATGACCCTCTCATGTTTGTTGTGTTCGAAAATATGTATATTTGAATAACAAAAAGTATGATCAAAAGAAATTATGAAGTGAGTCTGGGAAATGAGACTACATCTGAACATGTGCAAAACTATTTATGTGCAGAGAGAGGATGTGCCTCGAGATTCTTGATGAGGCACCAGCATTTTCTCATGGCCGTGGTTAACTGAAATAACATTTCCTGAAATTTCTTTGTACCTTATGACATGTGGATTTTCCAGCAGTTCTAATGAATGACTCCTTTTATTTGACGATCAGTCACACATTGCCAGGGAATACTCCTTTAGAATATAATCGCTAGGAAGGTCTTAAACCTTCAAAATGTTTTTAAAAAATGTGCATTACGGTAAATGCATTTATACAAAAAAGAAGAAAAAAATTCTGCCTATGAACTTAGAAATCCTGTATAATTGATGCCAAAGGAAATGAGATAATAATGGTTGTGAAGCTTAAAATAAAGTTCCCCATTGCTGTCCTCCTTTTTTGAATTTTTTTCAAAGTTTAAACAAATGTCACTCTGGAAATTGAACCTTGGTCCCTAGCTTAGGGCGCAGTGCCTTAAAACCACTAGGCCATGGAGATGGGGACAGTGGTTTTGGTGATACCAGATTCAATTAGTCAATAGATAAGCCATTTAAATCCTCAACCACCATTGATTAATTCCTTTGACGGACGGTAGAAGGTTAGTTGTGAAAAGTGGCAAGCTAATACGGACCATTATTCTTTCATTTTGTTTTGCATTGTATGTATTTCTACAAGTTGCCAACTGTGTTGTATACAAGTAACAGTACACTTATATACATGTTTATATACTCATATATATTTTGGTTCATTTACAATGTATATAAAAGTGTTCAAGTCATACTCTAAAAGATTGTATTTGTGATGTACCATGCTAGTCCTAATTTCTTAAGCCCACAACGCACTGTAAGATCCGACTACGATCCGATTTTTGAAGAATTTTCAATAGCATTTGATATGAACATACAAAAACATGTTAAATCTTAATTACCTAGGGATTATCTTCTGATTAAGAAAGTCTAAATTTCAAGTGATTTCATGCTTCCTTTGAAGAGGGAAAGCTAAATCAGCTCAGAATCGTAGTTAGGTAAGACCAGCAGTGGGATTGTCTACAATCCAGCTTTTATACTGACTAGAAGAGTTCAATTCACACAAATTCTGTTTTCAGTATCCTTTTCCTTATTTAGAAGCTAAATCAGGCAGTTGATGTTTGTTTACATTTCGATATCTAATAAAATTGTAATTTCCCTGAAAATAGGATCACAGGAGGATCGTATAGTGTGCTGGTTGTTTAGAAATGCCTTTACCCTCATTTCAGTGCAGAGGCTCAGACACATATATCTTGATGGATGTGTGTACAGGTATATGTTTGAAAATGAGGTCAATATAGGTAGACCAATGTAATTGAGATTGTCAAGTACTATGTACTTTACAACCAAGGACAACACATAGAAGAGGTGACCTTAGATACCAGTACTTGTTTCTTTGTATTTGATATTCGGTTACACATCGCCTAAGAATATTGCTTTAGATATAATCACTTGGAATGTCCCAACGTTCAAATGTTTAATTCAAATTTGTATTCAGTGCATTTATTAAAAGAAAATGTTCCTGCAAATGCTTGGAAAAATCCTGTACAATGAGAATCATGCACACAAATATATATATGTAGTTACATATACATGATGTATTTTGAGATGCAAGATAGATCTTTTGGTCAACAGTGTATAAGTTCCATATTTGATGTATAGGCTCGTCCTAATTTTGTAGACATAGTATGTACCCGTCTTTTTGTTCAAGGCTCAGGTATACTTACAGGTATGTACAGGAATATAGAGGAGATAACACTGGGTATGAATTTTTAATAGAATTTTGGGATTTGAGCCTTTCAAGTACTCACTTTGATTGGTTGTACATTTATACATAGATCTTTCATGTATATAATTATGCAAACAAATAGAATGCACATGCTACTTATTATTTGCTTCTTAGGGGAAGGCTTAGAGAAGGTGCATTAAAGGGGGAATCCTCCATGCATTTTAGTTGGTTTCAATGAAAGCAGAAAAATGGGAGAAACAGATAAGTGAATGTTTGAGCCAAATCCCATTAAAAGAAATAAGAAAGTTCGGAATGTAGGAAATCTTTGATGTATCTTTTGAAGTCCTCACCCATTTGCCCTCTATTTGCTATTAAATTTCTTTAAAAAAAAACCTAATTGATAAAGGAATAGATTTGTTTAATCAACAGGTTGTGTAAAAACTTATTCTGATTATACCAAGGGTGCATGTATTATTGATGACTTTCATTAAAGAAAATTGAATTTTATGGGATTTTTTTTTAGTACAGAGCAAATGGGAGAGGACTTTGCAAGATATGTCACAGAGTTGCCAATTCGCATTTGATTGATAGGAACTTCAAAATTAATAAAATTCTTTTTTCAAATTAGATTTAGCGCAAACGTTCACTAAACTGCTTCTCTTTTTATTCTGCTTCCATTAAAACCAACTTAATATTGGGGTGGACTTCCCCTTTAAGAAAATTAAAGCATCATAGCATAAAACAATGGATATTAAACGATGATGATGATGATGATGAAAAATATTATATCATTAATGGTACAGGATAACTTCTGATTCATGCAATTAAATATATGTTTATATTTCAAGAATGTAAGAAATTTGAAAAAGAAATATGTGCAGTAGATCTGTATCTCGATTTTAACTGTTACTGGTATTTTGAATAAATAAATCTGACCATATTTTTGAGTTATGTAGTTTATTTTGAAAGATGCTGTAAAGTGGTGAGAAATAGAATATTTGTGTGTGTGTGTGTGTGTGTGTGTGTGCTTGGAGCAGGCACGTAGCCAGAGTTCGATGGTTTTTTTTTTTTTTTGGGGGGGGGGGGGCACCTACATGTAATCGATCGAGGTAAAAAAAGGGGTCTAAAAAAGTTCAACCGATCTTGGAAATTTTAGGGGGGGGGGGGGGCACGTGCCCCCCCGTGCCCCCCCCCCCCCCCCGTGGCTTCGTGCCTTGCTTGGAGAGGATTTTATACAACAGTTTTGTAAATTCGTTGTGAATGAAATGATATACAAAAGAAACAAAAAGGTCTGTATTCTACTAATTCGGTTAAACCAGACCCTGCATGTAGGATCATGTTTAAAAAAGAAAAATACTTAGACCTCCAACGAACTTCCTTCATTTGTTAACCCGATTTGAACAAAACGTTAAAGTCCACCTTGTTTTGTCGTCATTGTTTTTGTTGTTCTTTAGCATAGATTATGTGTAAATCAGAAATTGAAAAAGAATAAACTGACCAAGTATTGTAATGTATGAAAAATAAACACGTTTATCGTTCGTTCGCTCATTTATTTTCATTTCCAGATAATTTTTTTCTTAAAATACCATGTAATATATAAAAATAAATACATCATGTTCTTACACAAAAGAGTTGTAAATATCTTTAAAACTGTGACGTAATGAATTCATAATAAGTTAGGTAATATTAGAAGAAAAATGATATAACAAATACAAATAAATATTGCAAAATTTATAATACTTTCCATCCTGTGGAAGACACAGCTACCCTGAATAGTAAGATATATTTAAAGTAATTTAAAATTTAAAGTTATTTAAAATTTGATAGGTTACAAATTAAATGAAGGATTCAGACACTACGTCTGTTTTTCAGTCTTCTTGAAAAATTCTCATTTTTTTATTTTTTAAAGAATGTCTGAAAAAGAAAGAGTAACACTTATCAAGATAAGTTAGTTCAGATACATGAACTAATGAAGAGAACGCATTAAGTTACATAACCTGATATGATTTTTTGGTAAAACGTAACAATTTTCCAATGATATATTTATTTCAGTGTATTTACTTATGAATGGGGTAACCATGTACAAGCAAATTAATCAAATAATTCTACAAACACATATATTACATAGTTCATACATATTATAAAATACGAAGTTGCCATCGTGTAATTGTTTTTTACCATCAGGTCCAGATTTTCCTATTGGTAGTAAAAACGGAACAGTCAAAAGCATTTTCGAATTTGATGTAATCTAAAATAGTGCAATCAATTCCTAAGGCCTGCTTGAATTCATTTTAATATACATGTAGACATATAATTTTTGTATTATTGTGTGCATATCCAGCAGTTGATATATAGGGAAGAAAACGGAGGGGAACCCCTCTGCGAGATATCTCATAATATTGATATGTCATACATATCATGCAGTCAGTGGCGGATCCAGCCGGCGGGAAGAGGGGGGGGGGGGGGGGGGGCCCAATCCGTGAGAAAATATTAGTTGCGACTCAGCCACCGGTGAATAAGCGGGGGGGGGGGGGGGGGGGGGGGGGGGGGGTAGGAGGCACTTTTTTTTTGGTCCAATTTTTCAGGAAATATTTTGCGCCGACTCAGTCAGCCGGTGAATAAGCGGGGGGGGGGGGGGGGGGGGGTGAGACCACTATTTTTGTTTTTTTTCACCTAATTCGTGAGAATTTTTTAATTTTTTTTTTTGTTGTTGTTGACCCGTTAGCCCCCCCCCCCGTGGATCTGCGCCTGCAGAGGATCCAGACGGCGTCAAGGGGGGGGGGGGGGTAGCCAAATCTTAATACAAAATTTAGTGCCGACTCAGCCGGCAGGCGAATAAGCGGGGGGGGGGGGCGCTTTTGTTTTTTGTTTTATAAAGGTTAACTTTACGTTATTATCCTATTTTTTAATCGTTTTGGGGGGCTAGGGGGGTGGGGGGGGGGGGGGCCCGGGCCGGAATAATCGTTACGTGGATCCGCCCCTGATATCATGAGTATGTCCATATGCGCTGTTATTTATGGAGAGAAGAAAAAAGAAAAAGATAGAGCTAGATACGCTCAGCATACTTCCTTAAGTCAATAAATGAAAATGAAATGAAATTAATTAGTTAATATTGGAAATGGTTTCTTCAAGTTTCTTCATCATCGCTAAAATGAGGTACAGTGGAATCTGTCTATATCCTCTAATATAAAAGCCACCTGTCTACAATGGCCTTGTACAATGTATTTCGTCTCCCTCGAGAAAGAAATGTGTGCTATAGAACCTGTCTGGAAAGGCCACCTGTCTGCAGTGCCGCTTTCTCTGTTTCCATTGGTGGCCTTTATAGGCGGGCTTGACTCCAGAATTTGTCATCATTGTTGTGAAATTACATACATGTATATCTATCAATTAACCAACATTGCCGTACATATTATGATTTCGTCTCTCAGTACCAGCACATATTACTATTAACAGCTGACTGTGATGTTTCTATGTATTCATTAAATGTATACATTTGTCCAACGTCATTCAACTTGGATATTTGGTCTGCTCACATGCAAACATTTCTTGTTTCACTACTTTTTACTAAGCTACTTAAGGCGTCATGCAAATAATTGTCTGTAGATTTCTGAAGAATGTTATACACATTTTAGATGCATTGAAACCAAATATAATAAAATTGATACAAAAATATACATGCACACGTACGCACACACGCATACATAACCCACGCACACCAAACGACCCACACCCACACCCACACATCCATACACATTCACGCACACACCCACTAATATTCATGCATGCACACACACACACACAACACACAGACACACACACTCTGTGTCGTTCCATTTTGTTTTAAAAGATGTGTTGCCGAAGCTAACACACACACACGCACACACACTCATATCTATATTTCATATAATTTAGTAAGTCAATCTCAGTGCCGAGAAAGGTCAATGTCATGAGGAGAAGTAGGAGGAGCAGAGGGAGGGGTCGTGTCATTTGTGGGGTCATCTCCCTCAGGCACGTTCTTTATTCCTCCTCTTCTTCTTTATCTCTCTTTAGTTCTCTCCCTACCTCACTCTCTTTTCGGATAGCAAATTAAAATAATCAACACATTGACTCCCGTTCTTCATCAATTGGTCTCAGTCAGGACTCATCGGGTCTCGACGTCATAATGATCATAGAATATGATATTGGGAAAACGGATAACAGAAAGAGAGAGAGAGAGAGTGAACAGATGATACTCTTCGAAGGAAAGCTATAGTTTGGAATTCAAGCTTTGTTCTCAATATAGAATTTTCCGGATTTCTAGAATGATTTGAATCGAGGAATATTACAAAATGAACACATCGTCATATCATTATAGTTATAACTGCTTATAGAGCTCCAAATTGTAACCGCCCATCTGCGCTCTCAGCAGACTAAACAGACACAAACTCAAAACAGATACGACGTTGAGGTAACACAGTGTCTATTCAGATCAAGGATCCAAACTGTAGACTAACTTTTATGGACACAGTCAATGGGAAATTTGGTTAGGCTTCATTCAAGGCACGTTGCATGTTGTTTTAAGAACCCGATGAGACTCTCGACTTGCTACTAATCAATCTACCATTTCAATTTAACAGCTGGTCATGGAGATAAACGTTCTTCTTCACCTTCTTCTTTTTCTTCCTTCGGATATAACGTCCTGTTCCGGCAAATCATCCATATCACGCATAACAAGACCACAAATTGCAAATGCGAATATAAGAATCATGACGCCTGCATAGCACATTACGCATATAACTGCAAACCAGTTATTAATTGTCTTTCGGTTGTAAATACGACATTCTTTGAATTTGTGATTCCAGTCTGTTTTGACCACGTCAACGCTTATTTTGGTATATAATGTGGAGAGAGAAAAATTGGCGGAATTTTCATAACGGATCTGTGAGAGTCCATCGGTTTTCATCCGGGTAATTGCATGGGCAGCAAGACAGTGTCTGTATAGAGATTTTGGAATAGAGAGAGAGAGAGAGTTATTTTTTTCACTCATTCATTTATTAATCTATTCAATACCTATATGTTCAAGATAAAATGAATTTCACCATTAAAAATAAAAACACATCTGGTGAATAGAGCCAAAAAATAGATACAGCTATTCAATGTTGACTTCGTTCAATATACCATTATTCAATCAGGATAATCATGGGATCACAAAGAACAAATTTTCATTTGCTCTAATGTTGAAACGTTTCTGTTGTACATGTGTAACATAACTCAGTCTTCAATATGAAACAAGATTAAAAATGAACAGTTAAAATTATAGTATGGATAAGAGCCAAAACTATGGTTAGGATAAGAGTTAAAATTATGGTCGGGATAAGAGTTAAAATCATGATCAGGAATCAGGATAAAAGTTACGATTATGATCAAGGTAAGAGTTAAAATCATGGTCAGGATAAGAGTTAAAAGTATGGTGAGAATAAGAGCTGAAAGTATGTTCAGGATAAGAGTTAAAATTGCGGTCAGGATAAGAGTTAAAAGTATGGTAAGAATTAGAGTTAATTCATTGTTATTAAAATTAATATTATTATCATCATCATCATCTCATTATTATCATATATTATTTTCTTAATGATAATCATTATTACTGTTTTTATCGATATTGTTATTTTAATCTTTATCATGATCATTACTATTATTAATATCATTAGTATTATCATCATCTTTAGAATCAACAGTGAAAAGAAAACACAAAAATGCAATTCCTGTTCACTCATGCATAAAAGTTTGGTTTAATAAACCATGAAATTCACTCAGCAAATCATGAATGTATCATATCCCTCTCAATGTTGTAAGCTTCTAAGGATTTACCTCTCGCAAATTGGAAGGCTAATTCCTGCGCAACCTAACTGGCATACCCTTTACAAAAGTGAGCAGTGCTCACCCAAGCATGAATTATTTTCGGACTTTTTGGTGTCATATGAAAGTTGAGTTTATGAGCTTTTCATACATATAAAAAATTTTTCCCCAGAATTATATATTCTTTATTCGCCAGCCATTTAAAAAATGTATAGTTTTTTGGGGCGACGCACGGTATAGCAAAGGTTTTGATAAAATTAACACGACATTTCCATAGCCTAGTTCGTCACCTTTCAAAATGTACGGACATTATACGACGTAGTATTACATAATCCTAACATGTGTTACATAATCCGAACATGATTTCTTAAGGCAATTACACTGGGTGTTGAGACTTGATTTCTTGTAAGTCTTTGCGATCATGATACTATTTAAATTTGAATGTTTGATGCTTTTAGCCTGCACATTTTGCTTCTGTTAATGATAATGACAACAACGACAATGGTGCCTTTATCTACAGCGCTCATGTACATTCTAATTTTCAAGGTCATAGTCGAGTGGCCAAATATTTAGCGCATTGACATATCGAGTACGCATTTACACTTGGGTGGAAAGAGGCGAACGTGGATTAAAATCTTGCCCAATGACGTAGCGCCGAGCTGGTATTCGAACCCTCAACCTTCGATTTAGCGACACCACTATACCACGGCACCTCTACAAACTGGGCTCACCTTTGAACACATTTTTCTCTCCTTGTTTTCTTCTTATGAGGTAGATCACGGTAATATCCATCGGTTGCTGTAGTGATGTTTAACTTGCTGAATTTTACCCTCATATACAAATCGCTATCCTCGCCGCCCCATCCCCAGTACATGTTGGAGTAGCCGTTAATCTTATCCATTTGCACCCCAGTTAATCCCACGACGCCTCCAAAATCTTGCATGTAGGGGTTGCTATAAAGAATACAAACAAAAGATGGGAAATTAATGATACAGCATTGCAGGATACATAATAGTAATTACCACAATAATATTGTAAAAGAGGATCATTAAACCGTTTAAAATAGAACAGTTGAATTTACCTTTATACAGTGAGGGGTTACAGTATGCAGTGCGTTTCAAGAAAAAGGTAACACTCTTTGAAAATATCCTCTTTAATTGTTATTTAATGAAAAAACAATAATGATGATATTAAATTTTATTTATCCATTTTGGAGGCTTTTTCAGAATTGTGTATATTTCGGGTATACATACTGGCGAATAATCTAATCCTAAAAATTAAAGGCATTGTTTTACAATGTTTCAGTGTATGTGATATGGTGTAATATTGAAGCCCTAAATGAAAATGCGCTTCAAAATGATCATGAAGTGCTTCAAAAAAGTAAAAATCTTGTGACGGGTTTTACTATACTCGTTTCCCCCGATAGACTGTAGTGTTATTTTTTTTTAAACCGTTGGAAAAACGGTTTTTGAAATTTCTAATTTCAATCATGAATATCTTGATAATCAAACATGCGATTGGCTTTCAAAATTCATTGGGATTTTATTTCTGACCTAAAGGTTTATCATTATGATTGCATAATGAGCTAAATCCGGGATTTTGTTTAGAATCAGAGGCAAAGTTACCTTCAAGTCTTGTGAAAGACTATTCATAATAACGGTTCACAAATTCAACGTAACACTGAACCTATAAACAAATAGCAGTTTTCGGTGTTCGGGATTAATTCTCTCCATATTTGACAAAAGGAACTACATCATCTTAATCCGGTCTAAATTAATGTTACTTCATTTCTATAAATCCTTACTCATATTTGAATTCTTCAAGCTTGGTGGCATAATGTTTGGGGTAGTCATCACAACCGTAGTAGTTCGTAGAATTAATGGGAACATAGTCGACGTCATGAAACACGAAGCAGTCCCAGAGCGTTCCACTCAACTTCGCCATCTGATACCCTATATTCTTCATAAGACCTCGGTTCATTACTTCAGTGGAACCCTGAATATTCATGATGGTAAAAAGAAATATTGGAGATTAAACTTCATGGCAGTAACGAGGGAACGACGCACTTTCAAGGTTATGTAAAAAGAAAAAAATTGCGCGTTAGTTTGGTAAAATTTTACCCTATATTGGGTACATTTGTTTCCAATTTGGGGTACATTTTCACTCCATATGGAGTTGAATTTTGTCCAACAAACGTGGCGTGTTCTCTTTTTATCCAATGTTGAGGAAGATTTTACCAAACCTTTTTAATACCCTTATAATTGTGGTATGCATAACGGGAGATTTAGGTGATGGTATTAGACACTATGAACATAACGGACAAAGAAAGCGGACAAAATATACAGTTCCTCAGGTAGACAAAGGAACATCCCTTCACTGCTATTATGTACAAATGTGTAGAACAGGTGAATATGCATGTGACACCTGTTTTACACATTTTTACATAATAGCAGTGAAGGGATGTTCCTTTGTCTACCTGAGGAACTGTATATTTTGTCCGCCTTCTTTATCAGTCATGTTCATAGTGAGAGGATTTTGATGTTGAAGTTAACAAACTAAACACAATTTAATACTTAAAAGTCACAGGAGGGTGACTCTGGAGTCAACAAAATGTTGTATTGCTGGATACAACCAATTATCTTTAGAGCCATAATCATATAGTTTGGAGATGCCGTCACTTATCAGCCCCCTTTTACGTCGATTCAACACTTGTGCTGATAAACAAAAAAGAAAGTCCATTTAATCAGCTTACGTGATTCAGATATCTGATTATCTTGTACAGTTATGACACTTATGACAACAATTTTTACATTATAATAATTTATCTTTGAATGTACCTGTTCCGCGATAAAGATTCCAAACTCCAACTCTTGACTCCGTAAGAAGGGTATTAAGTTTCGCAGAAGGATATTGAGGTTATAACTCCGATCCCGGTAAGGAATGATCAATGCTACCTGTAGATTAAACAAAATCATTAAAAAGAAAATCATTTCAAAGTATATGATGTTATTAACACCGATGCAATTTATGACTGAAACACGAAACAAGAAGGATGTGTTGGCACTTCCTAATTTGAGTTTAATGCATTTAGAAAATGAATTCATATACAGAAAGACGTGATTTCTTTTTCAGGAACTAATGAGGATCGTCATGACTGAAAATTCCTAATGTGTTTAGGAAATTAATATGTATGAGCCATTCTACTACTTCCTACCACTTCCTTTCTCTTTCATATTTAGATCAATGGTTAAATAGTACAGGAAAATATCAGAATTTGAAAAGACAGTTTCACATGAATAATTGTTAGACTCTAATTCTTTCTGTTTTTTTTAATACAACGAAGATCAGCTTTACAAATCATGATGATTTAACGAAGAGTCTGATTAGGTGTAAGTACTAGTTTTTTCCTGAATAATAAACTGTTTCTCAATGTATATTCGTGTTTCAAGTTGTCAGAAGTTGGCCCTAGGGCTTGAAGTTGATATACGAAATCGTTTCAAGGCGAAATGATCATGAACAATAATAATTATCATGAAAAATAATAATAATAATAATAATAATAATAATAATAATAATAGTAATAATAATAATAATAATAATAATAATAATAATAATAATAATGATATTAAGTATTCCCTATGGAGAAGATAATACAGAAGGAGTCAAAATGGTTACTGGGTTCATAATAAGATCCAATAGAATATTTTTAGATTATGTTTGGAATATATTTTATTATTGCTTATGACGCATCGTAATATTTTGTCAAATTAAACCCTTCTTCTATGTCAGAAGTAGGCCGAGGGGCAATTTGAGAAAGAAACTCTTAATTTGGAAGTTTTGCATTGCCCCAAGGTTGTTTGAATTCTGTGTTTTTCTATACATTTAAAACTGGTTCACAGAACTACTACGAATTAAAAGGATCAAACGAATTGTATTAAACGCTGGCTACATTAGCAACGTTATGTACGACTCATCTGACTCGATGCTATTGATGGATTTACTCAAACGCAGACTTTCCATATAATATCCCAACCCTTTAAAGAGTACAAACCTTCCATTTGGCTCTGCAGTTCAGTGGGACCCAGTGCCCTCCAGGAAAGTACATATAAGTTCCAAGGTTTATCCCCATTTCATTTTGTACAGCCTTCCCCAGATCTGCTACACGGTCTCGATTGTAAAGACTCTGTTTGGCGTCCATTCCGTAAAACTTCAGGGTCTGGTTCAATTTCTCATTGGCTTGGCGTGTTAATTTTCGGGCCTTCTCTGCAAGGTTTTTCAAAACTACCTTCTCTGTCGTTAGGAAGTTGGATTCCGTGATATTGGCGACATAGTCGGTAGCTGAGGCAAGGGAATTGATAGATGAAGAGGAAAATGATTTAAAGACAAGTAATGTTTTGGAAGTGTGTTCATAACTTTAACAAATAAAAGAATCAGAATCGAGTTCAGACGGGGGCGCAAAGGAACGTTAGCAGTTTCCGATCGCGTAGACATGATACATGCATTGAGACAAGGGAATAGGTAGATTAAGTTGGAAAATAGTGTAAAGACAAGTAATATTTTGGAAGTGTATCCATAATAAAAAAAAAAAAACAAGAGTCAGAGTCGAGTTCAGACCGGGACTAAAAAGAACCTTAGCAGGAGGGACCTATACGGCGGCTATATCCTAAACGGGATAGGTCACTGATGTTGTCATTTCTTATCAAAACATGTGATTGATTAACATTGATTGCAACTCCTGGCATTAGAAACCGGGACATCCCAATAGACCGACAGCCCACGGGACCAACAACATCGGTCATGTGAACCCTTAGAACAGTTATTATAAGGCCTTGTTGGCTGTTGGTCTCGCTGGGATGTAGCCGATGTAACCTTGCGATTCATTGTAAGTCATGCGATCATTTCAGACTAATTATGACCCATAATTCACATCTATGTAAACAAAAATATAAAAGAGAGAGAGAGGGAGAGAGAGAGAGAGAAAGAGAGAGAGGGGGCTATATACACACACACACGCACACACAGAAATTCAGATGAATAAAGAGATAGGCATAGAGAGATAGAGAGAGCTTAATTGAAAGACACAGCTAAAGATAAAGAGAGACAGGAGTAGAGACATACACGCAGAAAAATACTAGGTTACGTTTTTTATTCTTACCACTTGAACTTTCGTTGGTTAAGAACGTGCACTGTTTACTTTCTGATGAATAGAACAGGTAAAAAGATGAATAGAACAAGATTATAGTGCGTTTTAGGGCGAAATTACTTTTTTAACACAAATCTGATTCTTTGATTCCCGTTTGCCCATAATAAAAGCAGCCCTACTCTTCCTTTTACACGATATTTGTCTTGCGCTCTCTTCATGACCATTAAACTCATTCGAAAGGGGGCCCAAAACCTTACAAAACTTGCATTCAAGGTTTGCTGCGTAACTGTGGATCAATGTCTTTCCGAAAGACGTTAGTGCCGGCTTCGACTCGAACCCTCAACCCTTGAACTAAGTGAATGAACCCCTATACCACGACACCTCCACAGGTGTCGAGATTCTCTTGATTATTCTGGACTGCACAGTGATATTTAGGAAAGCTGCGAAGAACCATTTATTGTAATTTAAATGTTCCACTAGTGAACCCTCTTTAGGTTGTAAATTCTGGACAAGGCCTGGAGCCAATGATGGTTCTAATCTGCAACATTTTTGCTAAAAAGTAGTACGTACTTTTTTCTTCTTCTATGTTCTAATTTACTTTAAACAAATAGAGATAGTAATACTACTGGGAAGAACACTTCCTCTTGAATTCAAGGACGAGTAGTTTCACGGGGAAATATACATTTCATTTTCAGATAGGAACTGAAAGTTGTTAGGATGATTCCTGGCTATTTATGGACATGATGGAATCTTGTGACTCGTATCATAGGATGAATTGACCCTTGGACAGCTAGTCTACATGGCTCGGTGTAAAAATGTCAGAGGAAAAAATGTCAGAGGTAAAAATGTCAGAGGTAAAAATGTCAGAGGTAAAAATGTCAGAGGTAAAAATGTCAGAGGTAAAAATGTCAGAGGAAAAAATGTCAGAGGTAAAAATGTCAGAGGTAAAAATGTCAAAGGTAAAAATGTCAGAGGTAAAAATGTCAGAGGTAAAAACGTCAGAGGAAAAAATGTCAGAGGTAAAAATGTCAGAGGTAAAAATGTCAAAGGTAAAAATGTCAGAGGTAAAAATGTCAGAGGTAAAAACGTCAGAGGAAAAAATGTCAGAGGTAAAAATGTCAGAGGTATAAATGTTAGAGGTATAAAATAAAAACAAAATCATGTGGCAAGTTTGTTATGGTTACACCCGGGTTATATATTAGGCTTATCGAAAAAGAACAGCGAGGGATATTCTGCAGTTGTTATTTCACCGCTGCTTTATTTTCCACTTTCCCAGTTTAAATTTATTTACCTTTCGGCCCCAAATGGTGACTTTTTGCCCGATTATTGCCGAAGGAAGACGGGGGGGGGGGGGGGGGGGGGAGGGTATACTTCTTCTGGGGCACGGTGACCTGGCTGCTCTCCCCCTTCCTCTTATATTATGCTTTGCTAATACATCCTTCCGAACAGTGGTCAATGCCTAGGCAGAGCAGGCAGACTAATGGGATATGGTTTCTACTCCGAGTTTCGCGCCTTGCAAGCAATCATCAGGCAATTGATAGCATTCTTAAACATGATTATCCTACAACCTTGGTTCAAATACCCCTAAAATAAGACTTAACTAATAAAATACAATTAGAATTACTCATGAGTAATTCTTATTATATTGTATTCAGGTATTGTATTAGTTAAGTCTTATTTTGAGCGTATTTGTACCAAGGTTGCAGAGGAATCATGTAAGAATGCTATCAGTTGTCTGATGATCGCTTGCAAGGCGTGAAACTCGGAGTAGCAACCATGCATGTCCCATTAGTCTGCCTAATTCAATATTTATATACCGGTATATTATGCTTTTGTAAAAGCAAATGGTACTGGTACACTGAGCAAACTTCTGGGGAAAAAGATTTCTAAAATCGAGAAGTTTGGCCATGTTTTATAGGCTGAGTTGTCGCTCCATGCATGGTGTAATTATTAAATAAAAAGAAAAGTCAGTACAGCCCTCAAAATAGGATCAGATATCTTGATTTGATTTATTTACCAACAGCAATACATTTCATACATTTTATACAATAATTACATATACAGGAAGATAAACTATTGGTTGGTAAAAGGGGCCAGATAATAGCACATGTGCTAGTCGAGCCTAACCCCTTAAACAGCTAAACAAAGTATTTTGGTACAAATCAGTTTAGAGAATGTAACAAAACAAAAAATAATGAATTTACTTTTACAATCGATGCTTTAAAAAACAAACAAGAATCAGTACTCAACAATGTCTTACAATATACAAACTAATAATGTAAAATATGAATTATGAATCGTGTATCTATATCTGTGAACCTTCTCCCCCCCCCCCCCACTTCTTCTTCACTTTTGAAGATTGTTGGACATTTTAACTGCGTGGCAATGACTGCTATTATACGTAATTTCCAATAAATGCATATTTCCGACAACTCCACTTTCTTGTGGGCTTGGTATTTTGATACTCTGAAACAAAGCAGAAAGCCATGTTATCAATGCTAACCCATCACATTCCCGAAGTGCGCGCGTTGCAATAAAATATTGTCGATTACTATTGCGGTATAAAATAGTCTGGGAGAAAATCAATAAGCAGCTTTGTTACTCCGATACAAAGCAGAAAGCCGCCCATGTTACATCAATTAAAGAGAAGGTTGAGTTAAAGGTGAACAATAATTTGTGAGCGTTTGTTATCATTCTTATTATGCAAGTGTGAAAGAACATCAGAGAAAAAAGTTATTCCCTGAAAATCTATTTCAAATGACTTCATATCCCAGATATGACAAGTAACAGCTTTAAAATGAGGCCCGATTTGAATGCCATATGTTTGTGTAGTCCCATATCAATATCTTTCTGTGTACAGTGCTTGTTATTTTACCAAGACTGGGCCAAAGTTTTTATCATTTTGATGACTCCAAAACCTTGCACTACACACCAATACTTACATGTTTATGCTAGATGATCAACCTTTTCTGATTGCTTCCACACCGTTTCTTTCACAATGCAATCGAAAGACCAGTGAACTCGACTTTATCTTTAAATGCCAACCGCACCATCACATTCCACAGAAGCGCGCGCTTTGCAGAGGTTCGGTTTAAGTTACATCGTTATTTATATAATGATGTGCAAAAAAGTTTATTATGGATTACTATTGAGGTATAAATAGTCTGGGAGAACAGCAATGGGCATCAATTATTCCCTCGACATGAACGTATAGATATCAAAAAGGACAAACGACATGCGATGGAGGTAGTTGCATCAAATAAGGGTGGAATGAAGGTCATATAATGAGGGGCATATGTACACAAAAGTATTTGAGGGCAAGATGTCCATTCTTTGGAAGTGTGTGAGGCGTACACGTGGGTGCAAAGGAACCTTAAAAACAGATCTCAATCGGGCCCAACGGCACACAGCCAACCCACACACCCATGACGTTGACCTAGTAGGAGCGGAGATAGCAAAAGCGCGGCAGCAAATGAAGGCACGGGCCTCGACCACCAACGACACTCCCAAACAAATATATACGGATACGGTGAGAAATCTGCCTAGAGAAGTACAGGGAAATCTGCCAAGCCGCACCGTTATCAGAAGGACAATTCTGAATCAACGCAGAGGACCTCTGGAGCCTGCACCTCTAGCAGAATTGAACATGGATCCCGAACAAACGATGACAGATGGGCCCAACCCAACGCAGTTCCTCCTCTACAACGGTCCCAAAGCTCGGAGTAGAATTATTGCGTTCGCCACAGAGGAGTGGATTATTTTGAGGCAATGCGTCGTAGTGACACGCCCTTATAAGGGGTCACACGTGTCGGAGGGTTTAAAATGGGGATGAGCTTCTTAATCGAGACGGTCTTTTACTTTTTGGAGCGCGTTTTTAGTTTTCGGAGCGAGTTTTCACTTTTCGGGCGACTTCTTGTTTTTTCTCATTCTTACTCCACTTCCTTTGCCGCCATGAGGTGCTAAAGCTTTAGCAGAGTTCTGGGCGCCCAGCCTATATATGTTACTTTTCGTGATTCCTCGTGATTATATGTAATTATTTGTACTAAATGCACTACTCACTTTAACACTTGACTTTTGTCGAGAACTTTCATTTCTTCGTTTGGACTTTGCTCGTCTCTGGAACGTTACACGGGCTAGCTAGTTGTAGGCTGCCACCGGCCAAACCGGTCCGAGTCACAAACATTAACACATCAACCAATTCAAAATATCAAAAAATGTTAGGCATTCATACATAATATATATGCAAGCCTGATCACAAAAAAAAAATCTATTTCAAAATCTATTTTCCACATTGTATTATCCTCAGGACATGTACGAAATACAACACACATCCATTTATAAAATTTACATTATGGAAAAAAGGAATATAATAGACTAGCCCATGCAGTAGCTGTACGTCTCGACATTCTTTGTGATAAAAGTGCTGAGATATTATGACGGCACTCATTTTTTTTGCTTGTACCTCTAACATTTTTACCTCTGACATTTTTACCTCTGACTTTTTTCCTCTGAAATTTTTACCTCTGACATTTTTACCTCTGACATTTTTACCTCTGACATTTTTACCTCTGACATTTTTACCTCTGACATTTTTACCTCTGACATTTTTACCTCTGACATTTTTACCTCTGACATTTTTACCTCTGACATTTTTACCTTTGACATTTTTACCTCTGACATTTTTACCTCTGACATTTTTTCCTCTGACGTTTTTACCTCTGACATTTTTACCTCTGACATTTTTACCTCTGACATTTTTACCTCTGACATTTTTTTCTCTGACATTTTTACCTCTGACATTTTTACCTGGCACCGTCTAGATGTCTCGTTGATTTTAAACCACAACTTCTCATTAACCTTTAAAGCCCCACTGTACTAGTTTTGCCAGGAGGGATTAGACCTCCCAGCATGGTCACTGACAGCTGGTTATCTCATCGAATCAGCTCTCAATTAACATAAGAAAAAGGGGATCATGGGGGACCAATAGTCACCGATTAGGCAATGTTTGCTATATAGAGGGCGCAAGTAGCTATAAGTAGTGCAGTGGGGATTTAAACCACACAATTTTTATTTATTCTTCAACGGTTACCTTACGTTCTCATTGATATTTAAACCATAGTCCCGAGACATGACTGAAATATGAAAGATGAAGGGCGGCGTAGATACAATTTCCTCGAGGACAAACAAATTGTGTAGACTTAAATCATTATTGTTTCTATGTTACTTAGATTAGGATATTAACTGCCCTGTACAAGTGCACTGTTATTTTAATTTGCATTATACTCTGTATGGGTATACTTTATGTGTGGTTAAATTACGTGTTTATGTGCTTTGATATCTGAAACAAAAGCCTTGAAGCAGTTAATAATCATCTTCTGGATATAAACCGACCTGGATACGAGTGTGTCGGTCCTTACTATGAATAAACTTTGTCTGAGTATTCTTCAAGTGTGGTAATATCATGTTTTAATATGTTTTGATAAATGAAACAAGTGAAGTAGATCGTGAAACTGATATTATGAAACTAGAATCTCGAGGATGCTGTTGATATTGATGGATTCACAATTATATGGCAATCATTCAAGTTGACTTTGATCGCCAATATTTGTTCTTCTTTTTCAGTATGAACTTTTATTATACAAAATTAATTCCCCTTTTTCTTTCATCATATTTTCCTTTTGGGTGTCCCTGTATTTTTGTCAGCGTTTTTATTAATATTTGTGGTATCAATCCAGGGTTACCAAATCCTGTTCTTTCTTTTTCGGCATCATCCTGACAAACCCACCCGTATAAAATCGAATTACTATATGTCGGTTTGGTATACTTTTATCTGATAATCAAAGGAAAAGATCTTGGGTGTGAAATGAAAGTAGACCCTCTCCGATAAAATGAGTTGTACTGGTCGCATTATCTTACAGGATGTTGTTGTTGTTTGGGCTTAAAGGCATTTCAGTCATAAATGACTATTTATTTAGGAGACCCGGGGGCCCGTCTCTAACTTGGATCAATCGCATCTCTTTATAAGACTGGGATAAGTAATACATACCATGATTGGATATGATGTACATGTCTCTAATATGTAGAAGAGAGTGGAGATTTGGGATGACGTTCTGTGGGAGAGCTCGTTCCTCCTTCAGTCGACGTTGCTCTGACTCTGTAAGTAAGACGATTAAAATGTAGTTACACAAAATAATAAATAATGATGAAGATGGTAGTGGTGGTGACGAGGATGACAATGATGAGGATGATAAGGAGAATGATTTGAATAATAATAATAATAATAATAGTTTCATTATTCATTATTAATAATTGTCCCAATAGTGCCTAACAGTGAAGTCTAGAAAGTAAACTTCTTTCCTTGCATAATTTGAATATTAGGACATATTCGCTAGCCGGATTGTGTGTCGTGCAACTGTTGCCAAATTATATATGAATGCTCCCAAAGAGCACCTCTGACCCAATTTTGGTTGCGCGTTTCTTCGATAGGAACAGCCATACGTCATCATGTTCATAACTCATCGATGCACTTTGCATCACGACGATGACGATTAAGAGATTAAACTAGATCAATTCGAATCAGATCAAATCAATCAAAATCATATACTTACCATTTGATACTGAGCGTGTTTCTTCGATGGGAACATGTGTCATGTCATCATCGCCATAGCTCACCATCGAGTAGTACAAAGCGACGATGACAAGAAGGCCGAGGAATAGCTTCTTATATTTGCTGATCATCTTTATAGGTAACCCTATGTTCATAATCCTCTATTGTAGCTATTGTATCAGCAAAGAAGGATAGAATCCTGCAAAACATTGGTAACCAAAATAAATCGAGAACTTGAACTTTCTAAAATGAAGAGAGGGAACGAGATCAGGGAGATTAAGAGTAGTTTTGATTTACAGAGAGGTAGTGAATGAGGTAGAACAAGTCAAAAATAGTTTCACTTAATTTTGACATCCTACCCGACGAGATTGAAAATAAAGAAAATAACTTGACAATCCTCATGCCTGCCCCCATAAACAATAACAATTATGGATAAATAAATATATAAATAAAGTAAATTAATGATGAAGTAAAATGATATCAATGAATACAAAAATATAAAACCAAAATACATCAATCGCTATGCGAACATGTGCATTGGAATTTAAAGCGATAAGTATGACAAAGATAAAAAGTTTCCGATGCCCCAGTGTTTCGCGCAAGAAGGCTGAACTGTTTAATATGCGCAAGAATATATAAACACGAAGCTTTTTCTTTTATCTGGAAAAATTCTTTCGATTATAACAGTACACTGCTACCATGATACAACCATTCTTTCAATGCCCGCAGTTGATGAAAATTGTGCACAAAAATGCCTTTAAGAGTTATTTGGTACATTGACTTTGTTGGGGTTCCTCTTTTCACTATCAAATGTGACTTCTTCAAATATTAAAAGTAGTCATTGTGATTCCAAAGTATCGTCTTAAGCTTACACAGATCGTCACATTGCATGCTAAATTGAATATCTTCTGACAACTGTGAATGCATTTGTAACTAACTCACAGTGACATATTTGAATGCAAGAGTTTTGTTTGGACTTGGAAAATCATGTACTTAACATTAATAAGATCGTCGAAAGAGAATAGAACAAGTAATTAATGACGGTGTCGTCAAGTGTTGAGTCTGTTTTTTTTTAGTTTCGCTTTCTGTCATTTTTTTCAGTGTTAGCAGCATGGTTGTAGCCAGGGGCGGCGATTTCTTTGCAGGACCGAGGGGGGGGGGGGGGGGCGACGAAATGCGAGGGACGACATATAGTGTAAACTGGGCTGACGTGATACCAATGGAATACAGATTTTCTACAGAATTTACTTGTACATTTTGAAGGATATATTATGCGAGGGAGCATAGCGGCCGAGCGAGAAGGTTTTTGAATTTGTATTTGACTAAACGCTGCACTCTTGGGCCCTCCAGTGCCGGGGAGTGTGTTGCAGTCTTTAGTCAGTATTTGATATACATTTATTTTGTGCACCTTTTCAAATTTTCCGGGGGGGGGATCCCCCCTAATAAAATCGAGGGGGGGGGGGGGGGGGGGAGGTGTCCCTACGTCCCCCGGGATCGCCGCCCCTGGTTGTAGCCTGTGGCTTTTTATAAATGTGATGAATATGAAGTATTTCCGGATTGACTAATTAACGGCATAAATCACGTAAATGTATGTATAGGCCCAACCAAATAAAACGGTATTTTGTGAAAAAGTAAAATGATTTTCACTTTAAGTGACCCCGGTAATAAGTGAAAAGAAAATAATCAACGGCATAGCAAACAACTTTGTTTGTTCTTCACACAGTAATATATCTGAGTATCTTTTTATTTTCGGATATGCCGAAAAGAAGAGTGTATTAAAGCAAAATGTAAAAGTCACACAATTTTCTTTCCATTTTTGTTCCATTTTAGTTTTAGTTTGTTTTTACTATTTTTAAAGGCGTATGCGACACAAGCTTATACTTAATTTGATTTATGTACTCATCCTTGTATTACCATACTCTTGAAAATATGTATATGTTACTCTGTATAAATTAAGTTATATAGGCCTGCGCATTTTACATAATATGAAAATCTTTTCTGAAAAAAATATATTGAAAATCTACAATTTTTTTCCAAGAATCTTAGATTTTCTGATAGAAATTTCAAATAGTGATTTTTTTTTTCTTCTTCGAATTTCCCTGCACAATCCTCCTAGCGAAGTCCCTATGCATGCTACATGTGAAATCAAACTTTGTAACTACGTCAGGGATTTCCAACTGTCTGATATATATGAACAGACTTAGCAAATATTCTCATCACATCATTTGTTAATGTTTTCTTATCTTGTTAGACAGGAAACTACGACTGAAGTTAGATTGCGCTACA
This sequence comes from Strongylocentrotus droebachiensis, assembly GCA_035222895.1. Taxonomy (NCBI): domain Eukaryota; kingdom Metazoa; phylum Echinodermata; class Echinoidea; order Camarodonta; family Strongylocentrotidae; genus Strongylocentrotus; species Strongylocentrotus droebachiensis. Next base: position 38,710 of record JAVYIG010004360.1, read on the forward strand.
TGATTGTGACTCTAAGATAGTTAAAACATGTGGCTACTTCCTTATTTAATAATCTACTATTTGTTTAAACATGTACATTACATTATTTCGTCAGATTTGTAAAGCGTTTTGAGAACCCATTTAGAGTCTATGCAACAAATTAAAGAATTATCTTAAATTTTGAAAATCACTATGCAGAAGGGGAAGTTTGTGGTGATGATATAAAATTAGCGCCCTTCAAGGTATACAAATACATAATGAGGCAGGAAAGATCTCGGATTTGCATAAGGAAGGGACATGGAGGACGATCCGCTAAATTCACAAGAAAATACCTTTATGCATTTATTGTGTTTGTGTGTGTGGGTGCGTGTGTGCGTATGTGTGTGTAGGTGTACTTATGGTGTGCCAAATTTTATATAAAAGGGGGCGCGGGAAGGCTGTGTCCCATTAAAACCGCCACTCGAGTAGGAACTATAAATATTTTGTTCTTTGCATAATCATGTCTAACCAGTTTAAATTTCCTGCTTGTTTTCCCAGATCATTATTTATATATACCACGCTTCATCTTAAAGCTCATATTCAAATCATCAATTTTCAATTTTGAAATCTAGTTCGTCAGCAAGAAACTTAACAAACAAAAACTTGCTAATGAAGAAAACTTACCATTAATGTCATGAATAATGACTTGATTCTTGTTACTTTCAAAAATTGAGTTTTTATAAGTTAATGTTATATCTGTTGTCATGGTAATTCAATGGTCGTTACTTTCCTAAATTGTAGGTTTATTAATTTATTACTTGGGTTAAATGTTCTTGATTATTTATGTATAATTCATTTTGCGCCAGGGTCCCTCTTTCGGGCAGAATTATTAGTATTTTTATTATAACTAAAATTTATATTATTATTACTAAAACTATCTTATTATCTTTTTGTATGCAATATTTACAGTAACATTACTATACTTTTCCACATGCTCTAGAGCATGGCCACTCGAGCATATGAAAGGGCCCTTTTCAAGGCCATCTTAGTAACTCTGTTGCCGAAAGAATACATGATGTAACCGCAACCTCGGTCTATCATCATCATGGAAGCCTTCAAAGATTATATTTTATCATCATTGTTATTATTATCATCATCGTTATTATTATCATCGTGTTTATTATTGATGTTATTATTATACATTATCATCATCATCAGCAATCATTACATTACATTCATTTTGCATTGACGCATAGACGGAAATCGATTTTCTTGCCAAACAAGATGCCTGATGAATGTCATTATAAACAAAACATTTCTGGCCTATAAAAATTCAAATGCACTACCTTCCTCCTTTTAGCTCTCAATTTGTTTTTTGCTCGTCAGAAAATTTGGGAGTAAAATAAATGTGTCCCCTCCACGCTTTATGAGTGATCGATGTCTGTCCATGCTTGTAAACAATACACATGATTGAACAAGAATGTATTTATGCATTAATTCAACCTAGATTAATTTTTTGGAAAATGACAAACGGTAATTCATATAATATATCTTGTGTTGATTAGTTAACTACTTGTATTGCGTTTATAACGGAAAATGATATATGGGTAAATCTGATAGCAATAATTATAACGGAAACATGTTAGGGGTAAAGTTCAAATAGTCAGAAACGCATTCTCTGATTGTTGCTTTGTTTCACTTTATGTACACAAAGTTGGGGATGAAATTATTTCAAAAAATATAGTATTTTGATGATGACCCCATCAAAAGTCTCGTCTTTTCAGGGAATTTTGCTTTCTTTTTACATGTATGTAAATGTAAATGTTGTATTCATGTGATTTTGAGAAGGAAACTGGTGGCTTTTTAATCCGAATCTTTTCTACATAAAAATGTGTAGCCCTCACTTTCCCTTCCTGCCCTACAACTCGTTGATTATTGTTCAGGGTTCACAACTTATTTTGCTCCGATTATGTCTTCTGTTTAATGTATATCTTTTCTGTAATACAGGTGACCTAAAGAAAAGCCACCATACTATATCGGTTCTCTATTTACACCAATCCACAGAGAATGATTTACCACATTTTATCATGTTTCCATTTAGTTAGTACAATGATTTGCCCTATAACGATTTAAAAAAAACATTCTCTTTGTGAAGCACTGTAATTTAGGAAGTCGAAAATAATAGGTGAAATGTTAATTATCATATTGATTAATGAAATATTGAATCACCTCTCATAAAAGAATAATCAAATATAACGATGAACAAATTCACACTTTCTTTACACCATGCATCAAACAATAGATAGGCTAGGATTGTACTTGACGTATATATGGATTATATTAAAAACATTTCTCTGCAATGCGAATACAAATGATCTATACACTTTCGTCTCTTCGTTTAGTGATTACACAAACACACTGATTACAAATTCATGACCATATGGTATTGGGACTTTGGTCGCGGTTTTATTGAAATCGATTATGCAAATTGCCGATTGAATAAAAAAGGAAAAGAGAAATTACTAGACTGAGTGGGTTCTGGTGTTAGTCTAGAATATTTCGCCGATTCGTCCACCACAGTAAAAAGAGCATCCTTGAATCACGATATACAATACACATACAATACACCTACCCACACATTTACACAAGTAATTGCCTTACAAGACAGACGCACATGTGCACACATAATTTGATATGTTTTTAAAGCATATAGTTATCTTTAGACCATGTATATGACACCCTTCCCCTCCCAGATGCATAATGATAACATGATTGTTTTATGTTAAGTAGTTTAACATAGAAGCGCCTTAGAAATCAATTTAATGAACAAATATTACAGAGAGCAGATAATTAATTAGTAAATGACTAATTATACGAACACGAGAGTGCACGAAAAATCTAACTCAGAAAATATATACATAATGAGAAATAAACACAGCGAAAACAAAATGTATTTGATATTTCAAACAAATAATGCAACTAGGACAAATTGATTTCCTGAAGTGCAGGAAATGGAATATGCTATTGTGTACTCTTCTAATATTCAGTTACAATGGGAAAAGGGGTCAATGTTGTTCCCAACCGGATCTAACAATACGTGTATGCATTCTTGTGCCCGCCAGTATATTTTGTTCCCATTCAATTCAATTCTGATGAATTCAATCAAGGTTTATTAAACCATGACTGGCAGTCACATACTGAACTGTACATATTTTAACAGTGCAGCACTGTAAAATATAATATATATACATATTGCAACAATAAGAGAATATGCACAACGGAATGTAAGAGGTACAGAAATTAGATTACATTTATAAAATTGTACTAATAAAGCATATAAAAGACTGTTGTTAAAAAGCATTATCATTGCCTACAATTACCTTACTGTTCTGAATGAGAAAAATAATATTGCACGATAGTAAAAAGGTCAAGGAAAGGGAAAGTGTTTGTTTCTGGGAAGGTGAGTATTGTAAGCAAAGAAAATATGATATTGATATTGAAGAGAGGAAGAAAGAAAGTGGCGGATTTAATTTGAAACAGCAAAGAAAAGTACAGTATAGGAAGAATAGAGAATAGGAGCTTTTGGAGAACTGGATGAAAAAATAAGTATACCCGCCTACAGAATTGTAATTAGAGAATGAGGATGGTAGTGGTTCCGTAGCAATAATATACGGTTCATCAATCTATTTCCTCTATATATATATATCTATAGTGCCAGTAAATAATGTAGTATACTTTGGAATAAAATGTGCCGCTATCCATTCTTGGTTGAGAATTTTTATACTTCCTGATATGGCCTTGTTCAGAACTTCTCTGGTTTCACTTTACTGTAAAGGACTTCAGAATTTCTCTTTCGTAGCATTGAAAATTACGACCGATCAAACTCTGATTGCTTCAACTTTAGATTTCGCCGAATGCATAAAAGAAGACTTTGTATTCATGAGGGAAAAGAATTATGTTCCTCGATAAATGTTCATATTATCAATAGTTCACAACCATTACATATTTGAACTTGCATCCAGGCCCTGATCCCGGATTATCAAAAGTGGCTATTGAGAACATTAAACATTCAAAATAAATAATGTTTAAGGGAACCTTGACGACCGTCTTAAGTTTTTTTAATTTTTATTATTTTTTAAATAGGTCCTTAAACCTAAAAATTCATGTTTCAGGGAGGGGGTGGTGTCGTTTCGCTCAACCTATTATTATCTTATGTATATTTGATAAATCTGTCGTATAAATCTTGAGAAAACACAACATCTACAGGCACATGCCTTGAAGATTTTGGATTTAGTTTCGAAAGGATTCTTGCTTATTGCCCGCTCAAATTCTTTGTCCGCAACATTAAGAAGGTGGCACCTTCAGTTTGACGAAAAAGAAAAAAAGCATGGAGTTCTTCATTGCTTGATTAATAAAGAAAAGGATCGTCTGACAAATATAATAAGTCGCGAGGGTCGACCCTCGTCATATGCAATATCGCGCGAAAATGTTTAAAAGGGTAATTATAAAAGCAGTGCGTCTAGGGCGAGAATGGCATTATCTAATGTATTTCCCATATACCTTATTCACCCTTTTGGCTCTTAACAGCGAAATACAACCTCTTCTTGATTTTGTTTAGTTTCCCCCTTATTTATTGCCTCTTTTGGGTGGTTTTTGTTTCACATTCTCTGTCTAACCCTGCATTCCTGCATACGTCTGCCTTTCTCTCATTTTCTTTGTCCCCCTGTCTCACCCTTTCTCTCTTACTCGCTACCCCTCTCTCTCTCTCTCTCTCTCTCTCTCTCTCTGTTTAAAAGCTAATGCGTTATGATAAAATGGCTATTCCCGAGTCTCTATTATTAAACCACATCTGCTTGTCTGTGTAGCTTTGTCTCGATCTCTCTCTTGCTCACGTTTCCGTCTGACTCTCCCTCTTTTCCTTTCTAATATTAATAATCACTTAACAGGATAATAGACAAACACAATTCACAATTTGAAAGCTAATGCCATGTAATATAGAATATAGCTACACATGAGGAGGATGATATGAGAGAAATAAATACAAACTAGATCGATAATTACACCGTGTGTCTGTCTACGGTTGGATGGCTAACGATATGAGTAATAAGGTCAATTTTTGTGTGGGTATTTTAACGCACTTAGACTACGTACTTGTAACTGATATGCTTTATGAAAAGAGTGACCACTGTTCATACCATTGATTATTATGACTGGTATCATACTATGTTTACCACTGCTGCTGCTGCTACTACTACTACTACTACTACTACTACTTTTACTACATAAGAAGTAGTACCACTACTACTACTACTACTACTACTACTACTACTACTACTACTACTACTACTACTAATATTACTACTATTGCTATACTATATTTTGCCATTTGCTGCAGAAAATTATAAAACATACAAACATACGAACACATACATACACACATGTATTTAGTTATATACGGTAGATAGGATGAAGTTCTGCCCGGATTGAGCAAAAATAGATTAAGTGCACTTGATTAGGTTTCGAATCTGGATATTTGACACATAACAATAGGGTTTACAAATATGAATAAATAATTACTTGAAAAAGCCCTGTGGTCTAAAATTCTTTAGTCCCTCGATCTCAACATAATTATACATGCTTGGGTCGACACATGCATAGCGCTTGACTATCTCCATGCAAATAATGACTTAATCTTCGTTATTTTCTTTTAATTTCCTTTGATTGAATTTCATTTGTCAACCATTCTTTATGATAATAATTCTAACAATAAAAAGAATACACGTTGACATGATAGCTGGAAAAAAAACGTTCAAGAATGTCTGAATTAAAATATTAAATTACAGAATACTACTTGTGGTTAGACGCTACCACTAAATTCTACCACTAAAATAATTACAAACATTGACTTACCTTATGTTTCATGTGTATGCTTATCCTAAACAAAAAAAATCATTTATTCTCTATAGCCGCGTTTCGTGCATTGCGAAATGCCATCGGTTGATATTGAATGATCCAAAAACATCGAATGAAAGATAAATGCAAATTCAGCAAGCTCCCTTCGCGTCGTAGGGAATCAACTTAATTTGTTGTCTGCATCATTCATCAGCGTTGGTTCACTGCCGACTCTACAGCCAATATGATTACTCCAATGTACTATGCCCCTGACAATGTTGAGCACAAAATAGGAAATGTTTCTCTTTCGAAATCATTGTCTTCAACGTGTATAACTAACTATGAGTGAATGGTTATATCGGCCTGTGTGACGAACAAACCGCTAGAATTGTGTTACGTACGCATTATATACCAGCGCCTGTTGTAATAGTCATAAATGACTGACTATACCGTGATATCTTCATTGAATTCTTACTTTGTCGCCCTCGCAGTGTTCCCTGAAGCATGATAGTGATTTTTTCCCTTCATTATTATCATCTTTGCCGGTAGCTATTCATCAATAACGAGACGTCGTTATTCAAGGGCATACAACCACAAATATTATTGTGCCCTATTAAGGGGGGTATCTCACTGAGCAGCGAATGTTTGCAAACGTAGCGAATTTGGGGTTTCGCCAGGGTTCGTAAAGAGGTTGCAAAGGTTCGTTGAATGGTTGCAAGAAAGTTCGCAAACAGTTTTCATTGTCAAAAACTGTTTTTCTTGTCGCAAAGAACTTTTGAATATGTTCAAAATTTCTTTGCGAATTTATTTTTACGCAAACAGTTGCAAGCGTTTGCAAAACAGTCGTAAGCCTTTACAAAATTTGTAAGACGGTGTCGCTGAAGTTCTCTTTGAATCGCCTATGCTAGCGACCACGTTACCAAATGGTTCCTATATCAAATCGACCCATTGAGTACCAGGAGTTAGCAAAAGGTCCCAAACATTCACAAATAGTGGCCAAGGATTGGCAAATAGTTGCTAATCTTCGCAGAAAATTGTAGCTAGCATTTGCCTCCAGTCGCTAATAGTCGCTAACTGCCTTTCGCAAACACTTTCGCAAACATTCGCTGAAAATAATGTTGCTAATTGCGACTCCATCCAATATCCCCTCTCTCTCTTACTTCCACCCCTCTTCTCTCAGGCTCTTACCCCCCTCTCTCTCTCCTCTCTTTGATCCCCCGTTTCTTTTGTTTCCCTTTTCTCTTCTTTTTTCCTTTTCCCATTTTCTTTCTTTTCCTTTCTTTCCTCTCCTTCCTCTATTTCTTTTTTCTATTTCTTTTTTCTCTTCTCTTCTCTTTCCTTTCTTACATTTCTTTTCCTTTTCTTGTTTTCTTTTCTTTCCCTTTCCCTCTTATTTCCCCCTCCCCCTTTTCTCATTTTTCCCGACAGCAGCTCAATTTTACCAACAATATCCTGACAGGTGAAGGTGTCGCACCCCACACCCCGCCCCCTTTTAGCGACGCCCCTGGTTGTTATCTCATTATTATTGTAAAAGAAATGCAATTCCTCATGCTCTCGCACCTCTCTTCTATCGTTGTTTAATTCTCTTTCATTTGTTTTTCTTTCTCCTTTTACCGACAAAAATTCTCTCTTTCCTCTACTTTTCCATCTCTTTTTGTTGTTGTTATTCTTGTCCTTTTTTGTTGGGGGCGGGGGGAGGGGGCTACACGCCTGGCAAGAGGGACCCCATATTATGCACACTGCAAAATTCGTTCCCCTCCCCCCACCGCCCCTTTCCCGGTAAAGAAAAACATGTTCGTATAGTATCATCCCCCTTTCTTTCTTTTCCCTTCTCATTATTCTCCTTTTCCCCCTTTTCTCTTCTCCGTCTTTCCCCCCTTTCTTCCTTTTCTATCCTTTCTCTACTCTCCCTCTCTCTCTCTTCCCCTCCCTTCCTTTACCACTCCATTTTCTCCTCTTCCTTTTTCTCTCCTTCCTCTTTTCTTCTTCTTTCTCTCTTCCCGTTTCTTTCTTTTCCCCCTCCTTTTCCTTTCCCTCTCCTTTTTCTCCCTTTTCCCCTTTCCCCATCCCCCTTCCCCCTTTTTTACGGGAATAATGTATAATACGATGGACAGAATACCCACTTCCTAACGCTTGACAAATTTGGCAACAAAAATTAATCTGCTTTTTTGTGTAAAGGGTACCGTAATATTAATACTCCGATTCTACACTTGCTGTAGTACATTTTCTAACAAATTGTTTCTCTATTTTGAATAACTCGATGAGGATTGGGCCTTTAACGTTGAGAAATAACTGGTAATGTGATATCAATGTGAAATAAAATAAACAAGGAAGCATTAGGCCAATTAAGGTTTATTATGTATACTCTAATATTCTGAATTGCTATACTCTGAAGTCTCTCTGAAATTCGCACGTATGTACACAGAAAACACACACATGAGGCATGAAAACTTGGTCCAAAGTCTGAAGCTTTTTCTAGTCGCATTTCGAATATGAGGGAATTTGAACGGCTATACTTTTTTGCGACTAAACTAAAAAGAATAAGAAAGGGCACACATTAGCCATTTTCTCTTTGAGAAGGTTTAAAAAAAAAACAATGATGACCTACTGTATGATACTGAGGAATGAATACATTTGGTCGGAAACTGATACAAGTTTGCGTTTAAGGTGTAACGAAATAACTCCACCGCTCGCTTGCTTCGCTTCCTCGGACAGGAAAGACTGCAAATCGTGTTTGTAAAACCAAAACTAGCGTAGGATGAATTGTGAAGGCCTATTAAGTGCCTGTTAATATTTAGAAAGTTTAAGTTTCAGTTAATTGTTTCAGATTTTATATACATTTATTATGACGTGTTTATTTCACATTTTGCAATGATTTAACAATATGGTATACAAAAACACGAAACTAAAATATTAGTAAAAATTTCGAAGGGACCCATATTATACACACTGCAAAATTGCGTGCCCCCCGCCCCTTGCCCGGTAAAAAAAAAAAAACCTTCTTAAAATATCATCCACCTTTCTTTCTTTTCCCTTCTCATTATTCTCCTTTCCCCCTCTTCTCTTCTTTGTCTTTCCCCCTTTCTTCCTTTCTCCCTCCTTTTTCTCCTCTTCCCTTTTCGCTCCTTCCTCTTTTCTTCTTCTTTCTCTCTTCCCTTTTCTTTCTTTCCCCCTCCTATTTCTCCCTTTTTCTTCCCCCTCCCCTTTTTGTATCTGGCTGGGGGGGGGGGGGCACGTGCCCCCTGTGCCCCCTGAATCCACCACTGGTATAGTCGTACAGATGTACAGGTTCCTGCGTTGTGATTGGCCGGCTAGATAGACGTATAGTCATAGAGTTAACATAGAGTTAGTCATAGTTAATAACGACAGTAACATCACTCGTCGTGTAAATTTCAGTTTGTGATTTCGGCACGTAGTAACGTTTGTAAATATACAAATCTTGTAAATCGAGAAATATGTTTGAAATGCCATACTTGTCTTGAAACTTACAACCCTTTTCTCACGCCGTTGAATTTTTTCATGAATCTTAATCGTAAACTGGATAGTCCCCTTCCCTTTACACCGCGTTCAATGAGATGTACAGTGTACAACGAATAAAGTTAGGATATTCTTTCTGCTGTGTACTTGATTTTGTTTGACATAACAACCAACATGGCATCGACTTCGAGACCTGCGAAGAAAAGGAAAGTGTGTGGGGGGGGGGGGGGGGGGGGGGAGAAAACTACCTACGGCCCGCCAAGTTATGCCAATCGTCTTAGCGGTGGCCCGCGAGCTTTAAAGGGCCCATGACATCGAAATACAAATGTATTCCTGTTAGTGTGCAGTACTGCATACATCTCATATTTTGATATGTAAACTTCTGAATTTGTTTCATAGATTTTTAAATATTTGTTGAAATATTTGTTTTTCAAACTTGCTAAGCTCCACCCCCAAAACCTCCAGATCTCATTCCCCTTGTGACATCATCTGTCAGTCATCAATGAGCTAACTTGAGAAAGTGGCATGTAACTTTACCAAAGTTGACCACCTGTTACAATTCCACAAACAATAGCAACATATAAGTTGCCATGTTAGACATGTCAGACTAAACTAATATTATAGAATAGACAATGGTATGTAATTTTCCCCAGCTTAGCACACGTACATAATAGAATTACATGCTTCTATACATATGTACAATACATCATCATTGCCTTTGTCTTCCTGGTGATGCTACAGCATGTCTGACATATAGCAACTTGTATGTTGCTATTGTATTACGTATTGTAACAGGTGGTCGACTTAGCTGCAAACTAAACCATTATACAGTTTTGTAAATACATACTGTATAGTGCCTAGCTTAAGGCCCGGTCACACAGAGGGGACGCATGGGGAACGCACGGCCAGCGCATTGGAAATGTGCAATTTTGGCCAGTGCGTTGTCGTGCGCCCAACTTTTGTCGAAGCTACAGCTAACTGACACCAAATGCATAGCGTGTTGCTAGCGCGCTGGACGCATACAGGGCGCACACAGGGGCGCACACAGGGCGCACACAGAGCGCACATGATAACAACTTCCACGAATGCACAGCGTGTTGCTAGCGCGCTGGACGAATGGTCCACGCATGCACCGCGTTCTACGACGCACGGCCAGCGCATTGGAAATCGGAAAAGAACGTGTGCCTAACTTTTGTCATAATTTTGGAAAAGCTAGCGAGCTGACACAAATGCACGGCGTGTAGCTAGCGCGCTGTGCGTATACAGGGCGTGTGCTCCACGCATGTCTGGCGCTGGTCTAGCGCGCTCCACGCATGTCTGGCGTGCCTTTGGCGTGTATATTCATGCGTCGAGCTCGGCGCACGTTTTTGAGCATGCTCAAAAAATCCCGACGCACACAGCGAATGACGACGCATGCATAGCGCTGGTCCAGCGTTGGTCCAGCGCGCTCGACGAACGAGTAACGAATGATGACGCACGCCTAGCGAACGACAACGCACTGGCCCCAAATTGCAAATTTCCAATGCGCTGGCCGTGCGTTCCCCCATGCGTCCTCCCTGTGTGACCGGGCCTTTACAGCTACAGAGCATTTCAGTTACCAACAAGGCTTAGTAAGTTTTTATTTTAATGAATATGGGTCCAAATCACTACTGATTATGGTAACCATCTTTATCATACTAAATCACAATGATCTTGAATCACAACTACGACTACTATTACTAATACTACTACTACTACTACTAAACATTATTATAATATGCTTCTACATTAAACTGAACAGAGCGATGTCCCAATAAAATCAGAATACTTGCGGCATACATAATTTAGGTTTAGGAATTAAAAAAGAGGAGCAAATAGTAAAAGACATATAGAAATGGCATGATATTGTAAACCCAAACACATGCATAGATTATGTACCTTGCATATAAACATTCCGTTTAAAGCTCAAGTATATTTAGGTATAATTACATAGCCCTAAAAACATTATATTACATTTCTTCTTATTTTAGTTGATAATGAGAAAAATACTTCGAGTCAAAAAATTTCTCTCGTAAACTATAATTTAAGCAAAGTCATGATAAGAGCTAGAAATCTCTCTCTCTCTGTGCCCTCTCCTTCTCTCTCTGTTAGGGGTAATAATAATAATGACGATGAACGTTATTTGTATAGCGCATTTAACTAACACAAAGGAAGTCCCTATGCGATCAAGTGTGGGTGAGTGTGCCCATGCTTTGAGCCGTAATGCATGGCCGCACAGAGCATTTTTTATGTTGGGGTCAGGGGTCAGTCAGGGAAAATAACCATCACATCACATCCAAATGAGTAGCAGCCGACAAAAATGAAATATTGAAAACAAATATCCGCTTCCGTGCTTCCTGGAACACTGCAAGTTTCATAGTTAGTTAAACACGTTGAAGACGATCCTTCGACTGTGATAAATTCCTACTTTGTGCTAATCATTGTCAGAGGCACGGTACATTGGAGTGATCACATTGGCTATATATAGGAGTCGGCAGTGAACCAACGCTGATGAATGGTGCAGACAACAACTTGATTCCCTACAAAGCAAAGGGAACTTGCTGCATTTGCATTTGTTTTTAATTCGATGTTTTTGGAACGTTCAATATCAACCGATGGCATTTCGCATTTTTGGATTAGCATACACATGATACATACGGTAAGGCAAGGTTTGTAATTCTCCTAGTGCTATAAATCGGTAGCCACTAAACACAAGTAATGTTCTGCAATTTGATATTTGAATTCAGACATTCATAAACGGTATATAATCTTACTTTATTCACCTGATAGAAATAAGCTTGTCGGCTTTCTGAGTTATACTGTAAAGGTGTATATTTTTTACTTGTAGAATTCTTATCAAAACGAATGGTTAACAACTATAAAGATTATGAACAAGCTTTGCAGCTTCCTGACCTATCTCACCAATGTGTATTTAATCAACCGTTACTTTTCTTATTTGAATAGAATGATTGACAAATGAAATTGAATAAAATGAAATTAAAAGCATTTAATGAAGATTAAGTTATTATTTGCATGGAGATAGTCAAGCACCATGTAATTAGGGCTACCCAATCATGTAGAAGACTGATAAGATCGAGGGAATTAAGAATTTGTGCACGCAGGGCTTTCTCAAGTAATGATTTGTTTCTATTTTTAATCCCCATATTATGTGTCAAATATCCAGATTCGAATCTTTATCAAGTGCTCTTGATTTATTATTTCACTCCGGGCAGAACTTTATCCCATTCATATGAATAAATATACATATGTGTTAATATATATATATGTGTGTGTGTTTGTGTGTGAGTGCGTGCGCGCATGTGTGCGTGTGTGTGTGTGAAATGTTTCATTTTTGTTATCATCACTTGAACAATGTATGTAATGTAAATGTTTTGAATTTATGTCAAGGAAAACAAAAAAGTACTTTATTTCAAAAAAATAATTTGTATTGTTTGGAATCAATAACAAAAAAAAATATTAAAAAAAAAAAAAGTGTGTGAGAGAGAGTGTGTGTTCTGTCAATGCAAGAAATCTCGGAGTATAGTTCGATGCGCATTTGAATATGAGAGAACACATCACAAATGTGTGTAAATCAGCATACTACATGATCTATAATCTAACACATATTCGGAAATATTTAGATAAGGACATTACGAAAGACATTTTTCGTGCATGTATCACCAATAAGTTGGACTATTGTAATGGGCTACTGTATGGGATCCCTGACTCTCAAATAGTGCGATTGTAACGGGTTCAAAACACCTGTGCAAGGCTGATTTGTGGTTGTTCCAGATTCACACGGATCACCCCAATTTTAAGAATTTACATTGGTTACCAGGAAACCAGAGTAAAACATTCAAAATCTTGCTGATTGTATATAAAGCACTTCTTGGTCAAGCTCCCACTAATTATATCGAAGAACTGTTACATTTCTAACTTTATCAACACAATCGCAACTTGGGTAGTTCCCGAGATACTTTGTTGCTGCAGATCCCAAAACTCTGAAATAACTTACCATTGGAAGTAAGGAAACCACCAATATCTTTAAATCATAATTGAAAGCACATCTTTTCAATTTACTGTAAATCTAAGCATATCAGGAGCTCTTGTAGCGCAGGAGAATATATACTTAATGTTGGATAGTTGTTGCGCTCTTCAAATGTAATATTAACCTAAATTAAGACAGGTTATGCAGGATCCCACCCACCCACTCAACGAGAACTTTAATTTTAACTGTTCAGGTATACGTCTGTGTGCACCGCGCACCAGGCGCGTACGCAGGGGGTGGAGGGGGGGGGGGGGGGTTAAACCCCCCCCTTGAGTTTTTGTATGTGTATGTTTTGTCTATGTTTTGGGGGAAACCCCCACCCCCCCTTTTGAAAAAACAAAACTTATAGATGACCTAAAAAAGATGACCCTACCCCCCTCCCCCCCCCGACGGAACAGAATGTCGATGGGTCAAAATTTCAAATTACGGGACACCCCCTCCCCCCCCCCCCCAAAAAAAAAAAAAAAAAAAAAAAAAATGTCCTCTTCCCCCGGCTGGCTGGTTGGCTGAGTCTGCGATTATTTTTGTTGGGACCCTCCCCCCCCCCAAAAGTGTCCTCTTACCCCCCCCCTCCCCCCGCTTATTCAGCGGCTGGCTGAGTCCTTGCAAAAATTTTGGCCCGATTTTAACCCCCCCCCCCCCCCATTAAAAAATCCTGCGTTCGCCACTGCCGCGCAAACAGAAAACCCGTTTCAGGCAATCTTTTGTTCCCAACGCCATTCACCTCTTCAATGCACAGGCCCGGAGGTCTGGAATTCAAACGTAAATACTGGTCTCAACTTATCATTTGTTCTGAATTAAATTTTTGTTCGAATTTTCACCTGAAATGGTAACATAGAAAATATGCAGTTTATGTTTATGTTCATACTGCAATCAATGTATATATTGTTCCATTTCCAATGCAACAATCATTTTCAGAATGTAATTATGTTTGTGACTATGTACACTTGATATTATTGTATTATGTATTTCTTCTTGTATTATGTATATATGTACAATGACTGTAAAACCAGTGAAAAAAAGAATTTCCTGAAAGGGACAATAAATTTCAATTCAATTCAATTCAATTCAATTATTAATTTTTCGTATGTATACATGTATTTTAGTTTTTGGCAGTAAATGCATTTACTTCCACAGAGAGAAAGGCTGTAGTTAGGAGGAGCAGTATTAATGTAAATAGAAGTACTGTTTATCAAATAAGAAGTAGCAATAGTAGTATTGGTAGCAGTTGTAGTAGTAGTGGTATTACTTCTAATATTGGTAATAGTGGTAGCAGTAGTAGCAGTGGTAGGCCCTAGTAGTAGTAGAAGTAGTAGTAGTAGCAGTAGTAGTAGCGGTAGTAGCAGCAGTAGTAGTAGTAGTAGTAGTAGTAGTAGTAGTAGTAGTAGTAGTAGCAGTAGTAGTAGTAGTAGTAGTAGTAGTAGTAGTAGTAGTAGTAGTCAGGCGCAGATTCAGGCGGGGTACATCCTGCTCGTGCCTCCCCCTTTCGGATGCTAAAAATAAAAATAATGCCAAAAGAAGAGAAAGAAAGAAAGAAAAAGAAAGAGAAAAGGGAAAAATATTCATGCATATGACACATTTAATGAAAATGTCACTGAAATTAACCATATCATTTATGAGATATGAAGCGAACAATAATACAGACAGAAAAAAGGGGAAGTATATAGATTCTGACGAAATCAATAGGTGCTATGCTACGCCACGCAGCAGATCACCTTATTACAAATGTTAAACTACTGTTTCAAATGAAACGAGCTATTATTGAAATTTAAGAAAATAAAGTATGTTATATTCCGTACTAAAAGGAAAAAATTTCCATCAAACTCTTACCCGATAGGAATTTAAAATACTGCTTTTTGAGAGAACTGAGTCATTAATTTTCTAAGGCATCCTTAATCATGAGTCTTAATCTTGACTGGAAGTATCACATTGCTAATGTATCTTCTTATTTGTTATAATATTTACTTGTACATGCTGAAGGATTGCGAGGGAGCGAATTTTTATTAGTCTAAACGCTGCATTCTTGGGCCCTCCAGAGCCTAAAAGTGTGTTGCAGTCTTTAGTCAGTATTTGCTATACATTTTTGGGGCACTTTTTCAACTTGTCCCCTTCTAAACTAAAATTAAGGATGGACGTGTCCCCCTCCCCCTGTCCCCCGGATCGCCACTTTAGACCTAGTAAGTTTTATTTATTTCGCAATTTAATTTAATATTGTGTTTACCTTGATCAGGGAGTCATGTGCGAGCACAATTTGCTTTTTAGTGGTCCTTTTTAGTGGTCCTATTATTATGTATTCTGTATTGATAATATATGAAAGTAAACTGAATTACCTTAACATTTAAGTTAGAGGAATACGACCAATATCAATTCGTTCTGACTACGTATACTTTGTCAGCGGCAATATTTCCTTATTCTTCCTTTCTCTCTATCTCTATCTTTCTCGGACCCTCTCTCTATCCCCCTCTCTTGCTCTCACTCTCCCTCTTTCTCCCTCTCCCCTCCTCCCCTCTCTCTCTCTCTCTCTCTCTTTCTCTCTCCTCCTCTTCTCCCCTCCCTCTCTCAATCTCTCTCTCCCTCTCTCTCTCTTATTTTCTCTTTTCATATATACCTTTTGAATAGTTCTCTGGAACTGGTGACCTCTGCTCCTAGATGAAGAAAGAAAGATCAAGAGAGTTCAAAATAACAGGAAATAAGGCACACCTCGTATTCGGGCTAGGCCTACTTTCTGAAAATATGGGGAAATCCCACAACCATGATCTAGCAAACAAAGTGTACTATCTTTGCTGCATGCCTACTTGTACTAGGCAGATGTCCTGATCGACAAATCGACTTTATATTATTAATCTATGTAATGTTCCTGCCCGTACACTCTTCATTCTTTTTTCTTTTTTTATCAATTTCCTCTTTATTTTCCCTTTTCACAATAAGTTCATCACCATGTTTGCTATTTAAGTAATACCTACCTTTCCTATTTTTTATTTGTTTCTGCAATTTTGTACCCATTCTAGTTCTGCATAACAATTATTCGATTCTTTCTAATGATTTGATTGTAGCCATCACATAGATAATCATTTAATGATGTATCACTAATGAGGCTTTCACATATACACTCCGGGGCCCGTACGGCGAGTAAAAACAGACATTTTGGGAATTTTCGGCCGGTGTCCGGCCGGCTACCGTAAAGATCCTACGGGCGCCGGGGCAGTTTTTGAAGCCGTACGGGCGCCGTGGTGCTGAGTCGGCTGCTCCCAATTCTCCCGGGGTTTTTATCTGACCGTTAGGTCGTAGAGAGCCCGTGAAGGGCCTGCAGGGCACCTTACGGGTCCCGTGCGGGCTCCGGACGGGCCCCTCATGATTTTTGGGGGTCAATTCTCATGAAAAATCTTTACGGGAACCTTGAGGTGCGGATTTCAGAGGACACATAGTTCAGTGCACCGCACGGGACCCGGCCGGGCGCCTTAAGGACCCCGGCCGGTCCCCGGCAGGGCACCTTGAGGACCCCGGCCGGGTCCCGGCAGGGCACCTTCCGGGAGCTACGGGAGCACCTGCTCATCGGACGGAGCACGTAATCTTACCGGCCGGCATCCTTACGGGCGCCTTGCATTTCACTCGACCAATTTTCACCGGGCACCTCCCGGGCGCCGCAGAATATGTGACCACACATGCAGTAGAAAAGAAAATCGGAAGGTTCCCGTACGGTCTCTAAATCCACGGCAAGCCGCCGGGTAGGGAAAATCGTACGGGGCCCGGTTTATATGTGACCTAGGCATAACTATTACATTGTGTTAATTATTTCTACCATTGTCTGATTGTTATCTTTGTGGTTTTAAGTTGTTTTTAATTTGTATCTTTTGGTTGCAATGAACAGGGGCGACGATCCCGAGGGACGGGGGACACGTCCCCCCTCAATTTTCTTACGGGGGGGGGGGGGGGGTGGGTTAACGTCCCCCTGAAGATTTGAAAAAGTGCAAAAGAACATGCATAGCAAATACTGATTAAAGAATGCAACACACTTTTAGGCTCTGGAAGGCCCAAGAGTGCAGCGTTTAGACTTAGAATACAAAGTCAAAAATCGTCTCGCTCCGTCGCTAGGCTCTCTCGCATAATATCCTTCAAAATGTACGATAAAATATTGTGGAAAATGTCCCATTTCGTCCCGACCCCCCCCCCCCGGTCATGAATAGAAATCGCCGCCCTTGGCAATGATAAGTACGAAAACCAACCTCATTTTCGGGGCCATGTTGCAATTGGCGAAGGTGGAGCCTCGTGACTTATTATATTTGTCACATGTTCATTTTCTCTACTAATCGGCAATGAAGAGCTCCAAGCTATTTTTTACCAAACCGAAGGAGCTTACTTCTTAATGTTGTACGCATTGAATTTGAGTGAACAATATTAAAGCAAGAATCCTTTCGAAACTAAATTCCAAATCTGAGGGGTATGTACACTGTCGCTCATATAGTTGGAATATTGGCTCAAGCATCATGGCTCAAGGCATGGGCACACAGAGGATTTTTTATGTTGGGGACCGGGGTAAAATGCATTTTTTTTTTTTTTTTTTTTGGCATTTTCTTTGTTTTTTTATATTTATGGAAACTGCTCCCTACCCTAGCCCTCACTGCGTACAGTCATGATTCATTGGCTAAGCAATGGCCTCGTTACTGTGAGCCCCCATGATCAAAACCGAGTCAATATGCTATATAAGTGCCCTTTTATGAGGCATTAATCCTCATTACTGTCACTTATAACTTAAGGACGTAGGTTCCCTAGTTGATTAGCATAGTAGCACACACATGCTTTAGTAGTCACGTAGAAAAACACTCAAAAATTATTATTCAATAAAATCTGAGAATGTATACTATTATCTAGATCTTTTAGAAATAAATCATTGTCAAAATCATTCCATAAATCGGGGTAAAATTATTATTTTACCATTATGACCGACAGGGTATTTGTTTTCCTTGAAGGGCGCTAATTCTAAATCACCACCACATACTTCCTCTTTCAAAATTTAGGATTATTCTTTATTTCGTTAAATAGACCCTAAATGGTTTCTTAAAGCGCTTTCCAAAAACCTGACGAAAAAAATTAATGTACATGTTTAAACAAATAGAAGATTATTAATAAGGAAGTAATTGCAACGCCTTATAACTATCTTAGGGTCACAATCATGTAGCGCAATTTGATTTCAATTGTAATTTCCTGTCCAACGAGATAAGAAAACATTAACAACTGATGTGATGGGAATATTTGTTAAGTCTGTTCTCATATATCAGACAGTTGGAAATCCCCGAGGTGGTTACAATGTTCATTTTCACACGTGGCATGCATATGACTTCACAATTTTTATTTTTTCTCTGTTTCATATTGCTTTAAACTCTAATGCACATGTTCACATAGCCATTGTTTTTTTAGAATACATATATTTGTTTTCATTTTTTTTCTTCATTATTTATTTTATTCATTTTATTAATTGATGGATTTATTTGTAGATTTATTCATTTACGGAGGGGGTAGGCATGATTACTATCCAGTTGTTGCCAATATTATAATTTGCCTCGACGGATAGAATGACAAAATGAAGCGACTCTCTTGAAGCGAAACTATCATGGTGTCAAAATCAAAAAGCACACAATTTGTATTATGAAAATGGATCAGCGAGCGCAGGAAACACGTGAAATTGGAAAGCGTTTTGACTTTTTCTTCCTCATTCACTATCTCCCTATAATTCAAAGCTACTCTTCATCTCCCTGAAACCGTGTCCTTTCTTCATTTTGAAAACCGAGCTCTCGATTTATTTTGGTTACCAATGTCTTTGCAGGGAAAGCACGGCTCTATCTTTCTTTGCTGATGCAATAGCTACCATAGAGGATTATGAACATAGGGTTACCGATAAAGATGATCAGCAAATATAAGAAGCTATTTATCGTCCTTCTTGTTATCGCCGCTTTGTACTACTCGATGATGAGTTATGCCCATGACGACATGACTGTTCCCATCGAAGTAGCGCCCTCAGTATTATTAAATGGTAAGTATATGATTTTAATTGATTTGATCTGATTCGAATTGATATAATTTAATCTGTCAATCGTCATCGTCTTCATAATTATAATGCGCGTTGATGAGCTATGAACATGACGACATAGCTGTTCATATCGGAGAAACACACCCTTAGTAAGAGCAACCGAAATTTGATCAGGGCTGCTCTTTGGGAGTGTTCATACATGTATAATTTGGTCACAGTTGGATGAGACACAATCTGGCAATCGAATTTGTATTTGTTTTTATTTAGTTTGATTTTTGTACCACACCCCTACCTTTACAGTGATCAGTTACCCTTAAACCACTGGACAGTATCGTATGCTTCAAGGTATAGACCAGTTTTGGAAACGCCTCCTCTCTCAAAAAATGAAATGGAAGCTCTTATTACCAATCATGGGAAAAAATATGTTTTGATTAATACGTGATGATACAAATTTTGCAGGGAAACCAGCTTCTAATTAAAATATTTGGTAAATTATCATATCGATCCGGCCTGGATAGATATCGCAAATGCACTTCAACATTGACCATTTGGGCATATATTTAAGCTTTTTTGCGAAGTTAGGTTGATCTTTTGCCATCTAAATCTCTGAAGGCAATATTTAATCAATATCAAATGGATATTTTTCACCCAAAACCCTTGAACCGCAATTTTACCACTACCGGTCTATATCTTTATTCATTATTCCTGACGAGTGGAGGAATAGAACCTACAAACATAATTGGCCTATTCGCTAGCTATAGCCTTTCAATCATAATGCAAATGTTTAACCTTCTTCTCATAATTAGGCCCCTGTCATATGAATGCGATTTTTCATGTCACTTAACAGTGTCCTTGCTTAATAATGTATCACTTCAGATGAAAGTACTTTGGCTGATTACTCGCTGAACATCATGATTACAAGAGAACGCTCTCTGTGATGTTTTAATCCCGGGTTTTCACTAATGCATGTAACCATACTAATTATTATGCACGATAGAAACAGAACATTAATTCTCTAGGCTACAAATGAGATTCCATCGATATCATAACAATCCCATTTATATTTCAGCCTGAGGAAATCGAAAATGGAAATGGATAAACATGTACATGCCAAATATCATATACTTTTTTCTCGATAGTATCGTTTTCAAGCTAACACAGGAAAGAATATTTCCCTTTTCAAATTAAAACCTTGCCCAGAGAAAGAATAAACACAATGTTTTTCCCAGTGACTTAAAGCATAAAGTATCGTACTATATTTGGTTCAAATCTATGACGATGATGATGATGGTAATAATAATAGTGATAATAATGATAGTAATGATAACAATTATAATGATAACAAGAGTGATAATAATAATTATTATATTTTTGATGAATGAAATCCTGTTCAGTGATTGGTCAACATAGCATCAAGTGACCAAACATAACATTGCTATGATGTAACCGTGACGTCATCCATGATATAGTGCACTATGCCATGGCACTATACCATGGATGACGTCATGTATATACGATCGATCAAGATCAATGTGACATCGGTCGCGGTCATCTGCGCTGCTCTCACTGTACTCTACCTACTTCAGTGACAGGAAACATTATTATTATTATCATTATCGATCATTATTTTTTATAAAGGTTGGTTTGACAAATATAAAACAAATATATCATGCACTATTTCAAGCCACTAGTGAAATTATGGATTCCTCGGCGACAGAAACAGCACTATTTTATAAAAATTGTGCTACTCCTGCCACCTTGATCCATAATTTCAACTAGAGCCTCTCAGTGCATGGTATATTTGTTTATTATGAAAATAATTATAGTAATAATAATGATAATAATAATGATATTACTGATGACAATGATAGTGATAATGACAATAATATAGTCCTATTCCATAGGGTCACCTCAATAAGATTAAAACCTATCTTCCTGAGGTAACTGCAATCATACATTCCGACTTTAGCCTGGCTACCATGCTAAGGCGCGCAAGCATTCCTACCGGGCATCCCGGATGGAGAGTGGCAAGTGTAGATTAGTGTATTGCGAATATATTTGATCAAATATTAACACGACCGTACAAATTCGACATCTTTGCATAATCAAATTAATTATTATTATTAGTATCATCATTATCATTATTATTACTCTTTTATGATCATCATTATTAATATTCAAATTACTCTCCTTATCATTATCATCATCATCATCATCATTATCATCACCACCACCACCACCACCACCACCACCACTACCATCTTCATCACTATCTACTATCTTCGTAACTACATTATAATTGTCTTACTTGCAGAGTTAGAGCTACGTCGACTGAAGGAAGAACAAACTCTCCCACAGAACGTCATCCCAAACCTCCATTCCCTTCTACATATTAAAGACATGCACATGATATCCAGTCGGGGTATGTATTACTAGGCCCCATCTTATAAAGAGTTACGATTGATCCTAATCAATCGCAAGTTTGCAGTCTCAAATCTCTCACATACATAGTTGTGATTAATCGCACCCCTTAATTACACGGGGCCCGGGTCTCCTGTTAGACAATGTAACCAGTGTAACCAGTTTCCTCGGGAAGGTCACATAATTTCAGTTCACACCCAAGTTTTTCCTTTTATTATCAGATAAAGGAATCCCCAATGAGCCACCATCGAATCCCACATCGGCACCAACGTCCTTTGGCAAGACCCTGATCCACATTTATTACGAATATACAAATTATAAATTAACTATACAGCAAACCTGGAAAGCAAGTCTCGTAAGGGTCTGGGCCCCTTTTCGAATAAGTATAATGTTCAGAAGATATATCGTGTAGAAGGAAGAGTAGGTTGCTTTTATTATGGGCAAACGGGACTGAACGAATCAGAACGATGTTTAAAAGAAATATCGCCCTATAACGTATTTATATCTTGTTCTGTTAATCTTTTTACCTGTTTTTCTTATCTATTCATCAGAAAGTAAACAGTGCACGTTCCCAACCAAAGAAAGTTCAAGTGGTAAGAATAAAAAAATTTAACCTAATATTTGTCTACCTGTCTGTGTGTGTATATCTCTCTACTCCTGCCTCTGGCTGTCTCTTTATTCATCTGAATCTTTTGTATATATTTATACCCCCCCTCTCTCTCTCTCTCCCCATCCTCTTCCTCTCTCCTTCTCCCTCTTTCTGTCTCTAAGTGCTATCTGAATCTCTTTGTATAAACATATATCTTTCTCTCTGTCTGCCACTCCCTCTCAGTGCTATAAATTATGTATATGTACATAAACTTGAGAATGTATGTATAATATAATATTATCTGCTCCCTTTTTTGTTTTCCATCCTTACTGAAGAACCGCAATTATGGGAAAGATAATAATGTCCCTTTGGAAATGTACTCACTTTTGTAAAGGGAATCAGTCGTGTAGACTAATTACATAATTTCTTTATTCACGAAAAGTGGATCTCGTGAATAAATGAACTGTCAAATGAATGCGTAAATAAATAAATGAATACATTCATGAAGGAATGAATAAACCGTCTAATAAATGAATGAATGAATAAATAAATGAACAAACGAATATGTGAATGAATGAATGAATGATGACTGGGTAAATGAATGAATGGATGATGAATGATTGAGATTATATTAAATGCTAAAAGGAAAATTCAACAACATAAAATACAAAAAATATTTGAACGATTGTATTGTGCTACAAACTTTAATAGTATTACATAGATGCGAATTATGGGCCGCAATTGGTCCCAAATGATCGCATGACCTACAACATATCGCAAAGTTACATTGGCTACAACCCAGCGAGACCGACAGCTAAAGTGGCGTTCTAATAACTTTTTCTAAGGG
Organism: Strongylocentrotus droebachiensis; assembly: GCA_035222895.1. Classification (NCBI taxonomy): domain Eukaryota; kingdom Metazoa; phylum Echinodermata; class Echinoidea; order Camarodonta; family Strongylocentrotidae; genus Strongylocentrotus; species Strongylocentrotus droebachiensis. The sequence goes on from JAVYIG010004360.1 coordinate 61,985, forward strand.
TTCACAAGACCGATATTGTCGGTCTCGTGGGCTGTCAGTCTATTGGGATGTCCCGGTTTCTAACGTCGGGAGTTGCAATCAATGTTAATCAATCACAGGTGATGATAAGAAATATCAACATCAGCGGCCTATCCCGTTTAGGATAGAGCCGCCCCACAGTGGGCCAGAGAGGAACCAAAGTGCGCAAAAACTCATTTTTGGTGAATTTTTATTTCATGGTTTCTATCCATTTTCAACTATCCAATTTCATAGCAATAGCTTAAAAACTCCATGTCAAATTAAAAGATTCATAAATAAGTCACCTTTGCACTAAAACTGTTTGAAGGAGTAACATATAGCTCCGTTTAGTCTCATTTGACAACGCCCCCTATCGTCAGAGTCAGCAGCCTAACATGTTAGCCTATGGACTCTTACAAAACAAAAAATCGTTAAAAATTCATTTTTGTTTAACCCTAATAAGGCCGGGGGGAGGCCATTATGGCCCCCCCTCCACGATTTTTCCGATTGCTCGGGAACGCATATGGATGGCGCCCCGCCGCTCGCTGACTTTTTTCTTTCGAGTCTTGCGCAACTTTTAAAAGATTTTTTTTGAAAATCGGACCTACGGTTACAAGGTCACCTGACCTTTTGTCTTTGCATGTCAGCCCGAAAATCGCTCATTTTCGTGATTTGTGTACAAAACATATGGAAAAGTCATTTTTCCTAAAAACAGATCAAACATGGGTTATTGGGTCTTGTTTAAAGTTTAGGTGGTTGTTTTGGGAGTCACAATAGTTGAATTGTAGTAAGAAATGAAATAAAACAACAAAGACAATGAAATACATATAGTTAAAAAACAATGAAATACATATAGTTAAAAAACTATGAAATACATAAGAAATTATCAAAACAAGGGATAATATAAGGAATAAGCTGGCTCTTCCAAATTATTTTGTCGTGTTATTATTCAGAATGGTCTTATGAATATATGTAGTGAAAAAGAATGCTTAAATATGAATAATATATGATTTATGGGTAAAAATGTGGTTTGTATGACTTTATTTGCATAAATTACCATAAATATGCAAATGAGTGAATTTTTCAAAAAATTCAAATTATCATATTATTCTATACACTTAACTTGACATGCGTGCAAATTTTCGCGGCGATCGGCCGCTTTGCGGCCGAGATCTTAAGGGGGGGGGGCATAATGCCCCCCCCCGGCCGTACTAAGACCTCAAATAGCTCGGCCTTTTTCGGATTAAACGAAAAGCACATCCACCCAACGTACGTTATCACTAGCTCTTTCATTGGAACCCTCATGTCTCATTGACTTTCGAAAGTTCACCCACCGTAATTTGATCAAAAAAGGTTGCAAGCTCGCCATTGCCTATAATACACATGTGAAACAAGTCGAACTTTGGGTCAATTTGCCAAGCGATTGTAAGATTTTAGGTCAAGCACACGAAGGATAAGAAGCATGAATTATAATAGATCAGTTCTGATTTGTTCATTATGTCCATTTCATCCACCCCCCCCCCCCCCCACCGTAATTTTTCCATTTAGTAAAGGCAAGCAATTTGCCGAGGTAAGCAAAAACATGAATATTCATGAACGGTCAGACAATACAGCCTTTTTAGTACGTAACGTATAGTGAATGGGGATGGGCGATGATCCGTCCAGGAGGTAGAGCCGGTCAGTGGTTTGTGCTGGCAATGTTCCAGCGAGCAAAAATGAGACAACCGGAGCAATATGATTTATATCCTTATTGTGCATACCGGAATTAAATATTTTACTGAGGTTTTCTTCAATGTATTATTTATCGACTGGGCAAGAAGAAAAAAAAAAATCACACGCACAAAAAAAGAGTTTTGGCGCACTTTAGTTGCTTCTCTTGTCAATGCAAGCATCATGTCTACACTATCTGAAACTGCTAAGGTTCTTTTGCGCCCCCGTCTTAACTTCATTCTGACTCTTATTTTTAAACTTATTGACACACTTCCAAAACATTACTTGTCTTTAAATTGTTTTTCCTCTTAATCTATCAATTCCCTTGTATCAGCTACCAACTACATCGCCAATATCACGGAATCCGATTTCCTCACGACAGAGAAGACAGTTTTCAAGAACCTTGCAGAGAAGGCCCGAAATGTAACGCGCCAAGCCGATGAGCAATTGAAACAGATCCTGAAGGTTCGCAGAATGGACGCCAACAGGTATCTTTACAATCGAAACCGTACAGCAGATCTGGAGCAGGCTGTAAAGAATGGAATGGGAATAAAGCTTGGGACTTATATGTACTTTCCTGGAGGGCACTGGGTCCCACTGAACTGCAAAGCCAAATGGAAGGTTTGTACTCGTTAAAGGATTGGTTACACCGGAGATTATATGGTCTACTTTAGAGTAAATCCATCAATGGCAACAAGTCCGACGAGTCGTACAAAATGTCGCTAATGTAGCCAGCGTTTAATACTATTTGTTTAATTCTTTTTAATTCGTAGTAGTTCTGTGAACCAGTTTTAACACCAATAATGTCTGTACCCATCTTGATTGATCTGTGAAAACCTCATAATATTGAAAGGATTTTTTTATTCTAAGGAATATTACCATTAAAGTAGTGTCATGATTACAAGGTTCAGCTGTACGGAGGTATAGACTTCAAACAACCTTGGGATAATGCAAGACTTACGGATAGAAGGTTTCTTTGTCAAATTGCCTATCGGCCTACTTCAGACATAGAAGAAGGGTTTATTTTACCATAATATTACGATGCGTCAGACCTTTGTTAACCAAATATATTCCAAACATAATCCAACAAATATTTCAATGGATGTTATTATGGTCCCAGTGCACTATTTTCACGCCTTCTATATTCTGCTCTCTAAAGCGCATACTTGTTATTACTATTATTATTTTCATTGTTCCTGATCATTTTTGCCTGGGATAGATTTCATATATCAAGTTCAAGCCCATTGCCTAATTTTTGACAACTCGAAACACGAATATAGTTTCTTTTTCATAGTCAGTAAAAGCTAGTCCTTTCACCTAAACCAGACTCTTTGTTTAATCATCCTGATTTTTATAGCTGTACCTCGTTGTTATAAACAAACATAAATAATTAGAGTTGAACAATTAATCATGTGCACGTGTAACATATATTTTCATGTACTTTTAAACCGTTGAACAAAACATGAAAGTGGAAGGAAGTGGAAAAAAGTGGTCGAATGGTGCATACATCTATATTGATTTCCGACTGTTTCCGAGACACATACGGAACTTCCAGCCATGACTATCCGTAAGAGTTCCTGAAAGAGTACTTACGTCTTTCTGTTTATTAATTCGTTTTCTAAATGCATTAAAGGCAAATTAAGAAGCGCCAACATTATCTTCTAGTTTCATATTTTCATCAATAAATTTCATTAGTGTTAATAAAATAGTACTTTGATTTTTTTTTATATGATTTTTTTTAATCAACAGGTAGCATTGATCATTCCTCACCGGAATCGGAGTTATAACCTCAATATCCTTCTGAGGAACTTAATACCCTTCTTACGGAGTCAAGAGTTGGAGTTTGGAATTTTTATCGCGGAACAGGTACATTCAAAGAGAGAACAAAATGTTCCCATAAGTTTCATAACTGTATATAGATACTCAGATATCTGAATCACGTTAGCTAATTAAATGAAATTTCTTTTTTGTTTATCAGCACAAGTGTTGAATCGACGTGTAAAATGGGGCTGAGGAATTACGGCATCTCCAAAAATGTAACAACTCTGGATATATAATTATGGCTTTAAATGTATTTGGTAGTATCCAGCAATACAAAATATTGTTGACTTCAGAGTCATCCTACGGTGACTTTTAAGTATTAAATTATGTTTAGTTTGTTAAATTTAATATCAAAATCCTCTAATACCATCAGCAAAAATCTTCCGTCATGTAAACTACAATTATTAGTACACTATAAGAGTTTGGTAAAATCTTCCCAAAATTGGGTAAAGAGAAAACACGCCATGTTTGCTGGAGAAAATTCAATTCAATACGGAGTGAAAATGCACCCCAAAATGGGACAAACATACCCAATGTAGGGTACAATTTTACCCCACACAATTGCATGTTCTTTTTTACAAACCCTTTGAGAGTGTATCGTCGCTGCCATGACGTTTAATCTTTAATATTTATTTTTACCAACATAAATATTCAGGGTTCCTCTGAAGTAATGAACCGAGGTCTAATGAAGAATATAGGCTATCAGATGGCGAAGTTGAGTGGAACAATGTGGGACTGCTACGTGTTTCATGACGTCGACTATGTTCCCATTAATTCTACGAACTACTACGGGTGTGATGACTATCCCAAACATTATGCCACCAAGCTTGAAGAATTCAAATATGAGTGAGAATTTATACAAATTAGAAATAAAGTAAAATTAATTACGACAGGATTAAGTTGCTGTAGTCCCTTTAGTCAAACATGAAGGGGAACAAAAATCCAGAACACGGAGAACTGCCATCTATTTATCGGTCATACATGTGTTTAACATCTATCTGCTACGTTGATATTGTGAACAGATACTGTCTGTCACAAGACTTATTTGCTAGGATTAGATTATTCTACAGTGCGTAGCTAAGGCACTAATGGTCATTGGCAAGGCATTAATCTGAATTTGCCACTCTCCACCCAGGTGTTAAATAGAGACCGGTCTGAGGAATGAATTTCCTGAATGATGTGAGCACTGACAGGTAGCCTGGATAGTAGAGCCGGAGTAATATCGGAGTGCCTTGCGTGCTGGATACGTGCGCTTTATAAATATATCCAATATCATTATCAGTGGCTGCCGGGCTCACGATTAATTGGGCAAAAAGAATTTCCGTTTCGGTTTAATACAAATTTGGAGTTGACTATTAGGTTATTATTATTATCATTATTATTTATTATTATAATTAAATTTACACTTTGGAGGATATTTTCAAAGAATGTACCCTTTTTTTGATACGCACTGTATGATGTAACCCCGCACTGTACGAATGTCTGTTCAACAGTTTTTGAACGGTTTCTTGCTCCTCTTGTGCTATAATATTGTGATATTTACTTCTATTTATCCTGCAGTGCTATTAATTTCCAATCATTTGTTTGTATTCTTTATAGCAACCCCCACATGAAAGATTTTGGAGGCGTCGTGGGATTAACTGGGGTGCAAATGGATGAGATTAACGGCTACTCTAACATGTACTGGGGATGGGGCGGCGAGGATAGCGATTTGTATAGGAGGGTAAACTTCATCAAATTAAAAGTCACCATAGCAACAGATGGATATTACCGTGATCTACCTCATAAGAAGAAAACAGTGAGAGAAGAATGCGAACAAAGGTAAGCTCCAGTTTTTAGAGGTGCCATGGAATAGTGGTTCGCTAAATTGACTTGAATAAAATGGTTGAGGGTTCGAATACTAACCCGGCACTACGTCCTTTGGCAAGATATTAATCCACGTTTACTTATTATCCACCAGACCACAACAACTCTACAAAACTGCTTTTATGAACATGATTTCAACTCGATCTTATCATCACCATAATTATAACTCTTTTACAGATCATGATTTTAACTCTTATCCTGACCATAAATTTGATTCTTATCCTGACCATAAATTAAAATCTAATCCAGAACATAATGTTTACTCTTATCCTGATCATAATTTCAACTCTTATCCTGACAAAAATGTTAACACTTATCCTGAAAATAATTTTAACTCTTATTCTGAACATAAAAATCCCTTTTTTAATCTTGATCCTTAGTCCAATATTTACTTCTCATTTTGAATCTTGTTCCATATTGAAGACTGAGTGTTGTTATTATTTCATGTATATATTTGTTTACAGCAGAAACGTTTCAAAACTAGTGCAAACAAAACAAAATCTGTATGATAATAATAATAATATTTAATATTTACATAGCGCTTAATACAAATGTCTCTAAGCGCTTTACAAATATAATATTACCCCATGATCATCCTAATTTAATGATGGTATATTGAACAAATTCAACCTTGAATAGTTTTTTCTTTTTGTTGGCTCTATTCACCAATGTGTTTTTGTTTGTCATGGTGAAATTAAATTTATCTTGAACATTTAGGTAATAAAAAGACTAATGAATGAATGAGTGAAAAAATAACTCTCTCTCTCTCTTTTTTCTCTCTCACCCAACCTCTCTACAGACACTGTCTTTCTGCCCATGCAACTACCCGGATGAAAACCGATGGACTTTCAGAGATCCGTTATGAAAATTCCCCCAATTTTTCTCTTTCCACATTATATACCAAAATAAGCGTTGACGTGGTCAAAACAGACTGGAATCACAACTTTAAACAATGTCGCATTTACAACCGAAAGAGAAATGATACTAATATCGGTTTTGCTTTTATGTGCGTATTAATGTGCTTTATAAGCGTCATGATTGTTATGTTACTGGTATATCGATCCATGAAGACCTCACCAAACACAACCAGCGTTTGCTTTATGAAACGAGGAATCATAGCAAAGTTCTCAAAACATGGACATCGGATGGACATGTCGTCGCACTCCTTCCTGCCACCGGTGGGAAGACAGTGACTAAGGGAATCAGAGACTTTGAGGACTTGAGAACACTTTGATATATTTTTTTTCTTTTTCTTTTTCAATCAATTTTATGAATAAATTTGTACCGACTCTTTTTTTATGGTTAAATATCCATGCAGTAAATGTAATAAAGCAGTAAGGAAAAACCAAAAGGCCCTGTTATGTACTTCGTGTACAAAATGGGCACATATAGTATGTGAAGGAATTCCTAAATGCAAATACGATGATACGAATGAATCTTTTGAAAATTGGCAATGTACTGTATGTACTCTGAAACATTTTCCCTTTTGGGAACAAGAAGATATCTCTCCCGTAGAAACTTATCTTGGATATTCTCATCTTGCGAATATTATACATGATTCTACTTCGAATGAAGATAATAGATACAGTATACTTTGTGATTTTCCAAAGGAAAAGGGCATTAAATTAGCACACCTTAACATAAGAAGTTTAAGAAATAAAGTTACAGATGTAAAACAATTTCTAATGTCAAACCCCTTCGACATTTTAGGACTATCCGAAACATGGTTGAATGAGGATTTTTCAAATCATATGATTTCTATCGATGGTTACAAAATTGAAAGAAATGACAGGGATGGCACTGGCGGTGGTGGTGTAGGATGTTACATTAACGAGAAATTTAATTACTTAAGAAGAACAGATCTTGAAACAAAGGAGCTTGAACTCATGTGGCTAGAAATCAAAAGAACAAGTAGTAGTTCGATTTTTGTTGGTATTTTATACAGGAAACCTTCCTGCCCAGGTACATTTTTTACCGTCCTTGAAGGGAATATTGAGAAAGTAATGTCATTGTCAAATAATATTGTTTTGCTAGGTGATTTCAACTGTAATATGAGAAATGATAATACATTGTCTAAAAATGTTAAGGATATTTGTCGTATTTGTCAGCTTAATCAGTTAATCAATGAGCCTACACGAGTTACACCTCATAGTAGTACACTCATTGATTTAATACTTACCTCGAATTCTATTGCTAACTTGAGGTCCGGTGTAATGCCCATTGGTTTTAGTGACCACTGTTTAATATTTTTAGTCGTAAAAGGCAAAAATCCAATGCTTCATTCGAAAATATGTAAATTTAGATCTTTTAGGAACTTTAACGAAAATGAATTTCAAGAGGACTTGAGAAATCAAAATTGGGCTGAGTTTAATGAAGAAAATGTTGAAGTTGATAAAATGTGGTCTAATATCAAATCGGTGTTCACAATACTAAGTGATAAACATGCACCTTTTATTTCTGTCAGAAGAAAACGTAATGGAGTGCCTTGGATTACAGACGAATATATTACTTTGGCACGTGACCGTGATTACTATAAGAAAAGGTATAAAAAGACAAAATGTGATTGTTGCTGGGAAAAGTTCAAGTTTTATAGAAACAAAGCAAATAACCTAAACAAAAATCTTGAAAGAGCGTATTATAAAAATGAGTTCTCAGAATGCGGAAATGATTTGTGCAAAAATTGGAAGGTTTTAAAAAAACTCTTGCCTTCAAGGCAAAAGGAGGTAAGCAACACAATTCTAATTGATCATGAAATAATAACTGACAAAGTAAAGGTGGCAAGTTTATTGAATGAAACTTTTAATAATGTGAGTTCAAATCTACAAACTGGTACATGTTCTAGCATTGTAGATGATAATTTCAATTCTTTACAAACGTTATCTCAAACCAATTTTTCTTTCGAATTTCAAGAAATCAAATCAGAATTTGTTAGAAATGAACTACGCAATGTTGATTGTAAAAAGGCTATAGGAATGGATGGTCTACATCCCAAGTTACTCAAATTATCTGCAGATATCATTGCAAAACCACTGACCATATTATTTAACCAATCATTAAAAACTTCACGATTTCCATTTGATTTCAAGATTGCAAAAATCACTCCGATACACAAAGGAGGAACGTTTAGTGTGGATAATTTCAGGCCCATTTCAATACGGCCCTCTTTGTCAAAAATTCTAGAGAAAGCCGTACATAAACAATTGTATTCTTACCTTAACCAAAATAATCATTATCAGAACGTCAGTCTGGATTTAGACCGCTTCATTCCACAACCACATGTCTCACAGAAATTACTGATTACCTTCTTGATAATATGAACTCAGGTCAGATTACTGGAACAATATTTTACGATCTTAGGAAAGCGTTTGACGTTATTCCACATAAAATAATACTTGATAAACTAATTTTTTATGGCATGAGTAACAAGGTGTGTGAATGGTTTAAATCTTACTTAATTGGTAGACAACAATGTGTTACTATAGATAATCATTGTAGCGAGTATTTAACTGTTAAATCCGGGGTGCCACAAGGGTCAATTCTGGGCCCCTTGATTTTTTGTTTGTATATTAATGATATCAATAATTTAACATTTCATAATAATTCCAAAATATCACTTTATGCTGACGATACTGTCATTTTTAATAATTCTAATGTTTTTTCTGAAGTTCAAGAAAATTTACAGAATGACTTTGATTTAATATGTAAATGGTTTGATATAAATAAGATGTATATACACCCTCAGAAAACTATGGTGATGTCATTTGGATCAAAAAGAAAGTTGGAGAACAATCGTCTCTCAATTAAATTAAATGGTACAATTAACAGTGTGTCGAAACAATGAAATACCTAGGAGTTATACTTGATTCACAACTTACGTGGTCTGAACATATAAAATATATAAGTACTAAGATATCTCGTTCTATTGGATGTATTCGTCGTATAAAACGCCTAATACCCCATAAAACTCTTGTAAACCTCTATTTTGCATTAATTTTACCACATATCGACTATTGTTGTACTGCTTGGGGAAACTGCTCAAAGACAAATTTATCGAAACTGCAAAAGTTACAAAATAGATTTGCGAGATTGATTTTAAATAAGGATTACGACACACCACAATGTACACTTCTTACGACTTTAAATTGGCAATCGGTCGAACAAAGATTAAAATATCACTACTGTTTATTAGCTTTTAAAATTATAAATGTCATGGCCCCAACTTATTTAAAATCACTTATAAATTATAGCACCTTCAACTACTGTACCCGCTATTCCTTAAATGCTCTACTTGACATCCCATACCCCAAAACCGATTTCAAAAAAAGATCATTCTCATATAAAGCAAGCACCCTATTTAATAAACTTCCTTCCTCAATCCAATCAACCAAATCAATTCAAATATTTAAGCGCGGATGCCAATTGGCAAAGCATTTATTATAGTCGAATCTCCGTTCTTATTTCCCTCTACCGGTATAATTATTTTTCTTATGTTATATATGTTTGTACTCTATATTATGTCAAATAATTATGTCAATGTTTAGTTTTGATGAATGTTATATTTTGTATATAATCCTTGTATTTTTGTATATCGCACATTTGTTATGTTAGAGGGCGTACTTGGAAAGCAGTTTTGTTAAACTGAATGTACCTACCCTCTATTTTAAATAAAACTTGAATAAATAAATAAATAAATGAATAATAAATGTTTCCTTGTGCAATTTGTGCTCTTGTTATACGAGAAATGGGATGATAATGGGATGATAATGGGATGATAATGAAGGAGTACTCGGAGGAAGAAAAAAGAAGAAGGAGAAGAAAAACGTTTATCTTCATGACCGGTATTTAAAATCAAATGATAGATCGATTGATTAATATGCATATCTAGACTATCACCTTGTTCCTAAAATGACATGCAACGTGTCTTGAATGAAGCATAAACCAGTTTCCCATTGGCTGTGCTCATAAAAGTTAGTCTACAGTTTGGATCCTTGATCTGAATAGACACTGTGTTACCTCAACGTCGTATCTGTTTTGGGTTTGTGTCTGTTCAGTCTGCTAAAAGCGCAGATGGGCGGTTATCATTTGGAGCTCTATATACGCAGTCATAATTATAATGATATGGCGATGTTCATTTTGTAATATTCCTCGATTTAAATCATTCTAGAAATTCGGAAAATTCTATATTGAGAACAAAGCCTGAATTCCAAACTATAGCTTTCCTTCGTATCGTCTCTTCGCGCGCGCTCTCTCTCTCTCTCTCTTTCGGTTATCCGTTTTCCCAATATTATAGTCTATGATCATTATGACGTCGAGACCCGATGAGTCCTGACTGACACTGATGTAGAACAGGAGGAACTATGTTAGTTATTTTCATCTTGCGTCCGAAAAGAGAGTGAGGTAAGGAGAGAATTAAAGAGAGATATAAAAGGAGAGGAGGAATAAAGAACGTGCCTGAGGGAGATGACCCAAACACTTTTTAAACAACAACATTATACTGTATTACTGTTTAAGTGGCAGCACCAATAAAGCCTTTGGCTTTCCTAGCTGTCTCCACATTCATATGACATATTTTGTTGATGTTGTATTCTATTGGAAATGTTTCTCTTTAAATTGTTCGCTATGTTTTGTATTGTATATGTTGTTTATGATGTTTTCATGATGAAAGAAAAAAATAAAGATCAATTCAAAATTACACGACCACTCCTTCTGCTCCTCGCCTCCTCCTCATGACATTGGAAGAAAAGTTAGTGTAAGTTTTCTTCAATATTTGTCGTTTGTATGGCGCGTCTATGTTTAAGTAAGAGGAAGCAAGTTGTATAGCATAACCGAAAGACTTAGAGACTGGGTGACAGAAACAATAAAGAGGCGCGGAGAGAAAAATGTGTGTGTGTGTGTGTGTTGAGAGAGAGAGAGAGAGAGAAATAGAATGAGAAAGAGAGAGAGAGTGAGAGAGAGAGAGAGAGAGACGTTGGGAGGGAGAGAAACCGATAGAGAAAGAGAGAGAGAGAGAGAGAGAGAGAGGGAGAGAGAGAGAGAGAGAGGGAGGGGATGAAAGGGGGGGGGGGGGAGAGACTGGTAAAATTTCACAATTTCCTGTTTACAAAATGCTTTTTTATTGTGAAATATAATTTAGAACCACGAAAAGAGTAATTCTAAATTTGAAAAATTTGATTTACACTAATCGAAGTGAAATGTATATTACTATAATATATTTTGAATTCATAGTTTAAAACTTTCTGCCAAAGAATTGTCTATGGTTTCTCCATGATTAGTAAAAAAAATTACGTGAAATTAACTTTAGAGGGACGAAAAGAGTCATTTCCAATTTATAAGGTCATCTAAACTAATCAGAGAAACTTAATAATTTACTAACAATGCGATACACTCCAATGATTTTCTTCTAACAGCACTATGGTTTAATTTTAATTCTGTTTGAAAATATGTTGAAGGAAAGACAACAAAAATGAACTTACCAAAGCAAAAATAAATCCGGACCCGGAGAACAACTGTACTAATAACTATCTACGATCAGGCAGAAAAACACATTTTCGTTGTTTCATCCGAAATAGTGAATATAATGATTCTATCGGAAGCTTATCTCAGCTATAATGTGTGACTCTCGCAACGAGAGGTGTTTTGCAAGTGGACATAAATGAGCTCACACACGTCCTCTTATGCGTTCCATATAGCTTGCGATTATAATTATCCTAGCCCTGATGTGAGTTACCTTTGTAAACTCAATGTGCAGATTAGCAATTCAATCCACTGACCGGTGCAATAACAATTATTACATCCTGCATCAAAATTTTATTGGTTTTTGATTGGTTAAAAGTGTGTCACATGATCCAAAATAAACACCATCTAGCAAAAAGTACAATTAACCTGAAATAGGCGGTACATAATTCTTTGAAAATAATAAAGTAATGGCAATTTTGTGTCGATATTCGTTATTTCGACCCTTTATGCAACAAGTCCGGGATCCCTCTCGTGCATCTCTTGCTATCCAAAACTCTTGTTGTGATACTTAAGACCCATTTTTTACTCTTTAAAGACCACATTTGTAATCTCCCTGTGCCACTTTGTATTCATCATTAGATAAAAATACCAAAGGCTTCAAAAATTTTCAACTGTTCCTATTGCAAGATTAATGTATATCAGTATTGAAAGGATTTTCATGGAGCTTATCACGACCAGAAATGGGTAATTTTGCAAAGCCATTTTGTTGCACAAAGCAATCCTTCATTCAGCCGGTGCTCATAGTGTGAGTCAAAAAAAGTTTACACCTAGCAAATTGCTAATTGTTTTAAAAATCATCTATGAACAGTAAATTATTAAACATCTTGTGAAAGAGTGTTTGATCCCGAATCATTTAGTATCATTTTGTGTGGTATGTGTTCACGCTTGGATGAACAGCAGTCGTTGTTTGCGAGAGTGCAAAAATCGACTTGCGCCAAAGTTGCTTATGTGATGTTGAATAAAACAATTGGGATTTGGGTATTTATTCGGTCTTTGCAGATCCAAATAACATCCCTAACAAAATAAATAAGGCCACACATATCAAATATCGAATATAAAATATCAACAAACATTTGTGCGCGTGTTTGTGTGTGTGTGTGTGTGTGACTTTGCTTCCTCGCAAAGCATATGCAATGCATTTCATTTGATACATTCATTTCACTCTCTCACTCCGCTAATCGCAACATAATACATACTGTAGGCATCACTTTGGCGCAAGTCGATTTTTGCACTCTCGCAAACAATGCCTCCTGTTCATCCAAACGTGAACACATACCACACAAAAATGATACCAAATGATTTGCGATAAAACACTCTTTGATAAGATGTATAATAATTTACTGTTCATAGATGATTTTTGATATAATTAGCAATTTTCTAGGTGTAAACTTTTTTTGGACTCAAACGGCAGTGTTTTGTGCAAAATAACACGTGTGGCAAGTAGCGATAGTTTTACCCGTGAACCGAAAAATGAGCAGTCCGTTATTTCTTTCATATAACGCATCTCAAGTGTCAATTCTTAAAAAGAGAAATGCAAACAAAATTTGCCTATCAAACAGGATTTATATAGGAAAGGAAATTTACCCGTCTTAGAGCTTTGCACGTGTCTCAGCGCACATATCCATCGTTAAACTTTCTTTGAGTCCTTGCATTGTGCGCGCAAGTAGAACTATTTCCGGTCAATATTTTTCGCTTTACTGCCAAGCAGTCAGTAGCGCATTGCATGCCTGTAGTTTTGACCAATCAGAGGCCTAGAATCTTCATACGCGGTATCTCATTTTGTAGAATTATCTTATTAATATGATCAATTTTTATATCATAAGGATTGCTGTAAAATATGAAATACTTGTTTGAAGCGACTCAACCGAGTACGATATAATCCATCAACTTACCAATTCCACTTACTGTTGTACTATATATACATTTTTTCATCCAAAAAATGTTATCTCATAGATGTGAAATCTAAACCATTTTTTCGACGAAAGGCCTTGCAATATAAATTAAAGCTCTAAAAGGAGTAAGAAGGGAGAATATTTGTAATCTTGCTTGATCCGATCCGTATATCTTTCTCTCTCAAGCACCTACATAAACATACGGCCACAAGCCTATGCATCCCTTCCCTACTTTATATTCATCTATCATCCGATTATTACCTCTTAGATGTGTAATCTAAATTATTTTTTAGACGAAAAAACATTGCAATATTCCTTATCGGCGTCGTGGATTACGTAGTTCGGCATTTTCGTAGCCAAATTAAAGCCCAAAGTCAAGTGAGAAGGGATATTATTTGTAATCTTGCTTGATCCGTATAATCCTTCTCTCACGCACCTAAATACACATAAGATCACAAGCTTATATATCCCCTCCCTCCATGTGTGTGTGTTTTCCCTTTCTCTCTCTCTCTCTCTCTCTCTCTAATTATATATATATACATATATATTTCTTTTCCTCCACTCTCTGTCTCTCTCTCTTTCTATCTCTCCCTCTTTTTAAAAGTTTTTTCTTCTAAATTTATGTATCTCTCTTTTGTACTCTTCATCTTGTTGGCGCATCCCGAATCTCTAGAAACTGTATAGATTTTTCTGCAATGAAACTCCTATATTTGATATAGTTGTTGCAGTCCCATTATTGTGGTTAGCAGGAAGTTAATGATACAGTGTATTTGAATTATTGATTTTTAAATTTTGCTTTGAGAGAGTCGACAGACTTCGGTGCGGGAAGCAAGTTTCATTCGATGACTGTTCTGGGTAGAAAGGAGTTCTTATAACCAGTAACGGATCTAGACCTTGTCCTCAAAAGAGGGCAAAATATTTATGATCTTATACTAAAGAGCAGAACTCATTGAGGGGCCGGGTTTTGGGCCGCGGTCGAAGTTTCATCGTGATCGTCCAAAATGACGTATTTGAAAGTAAAATTAAGTCTTTTTAGAATATGCGTATATTTCAGGCGGTTATATGCACTGCAGGGTTAATAATGACTTAACTTGCTAAGCACTAACTGATAAAATATCAAATAAAAAAAGTGGCTGCTTTATTTGGGACATTTGTCAGGAGGGGAAAATTTCCCCCTCCCCTTCCCCTTCGCACCTCCTTCAAATACGATAGTTATAACAGTTAACCAAAGAAATAAAAAGTATTCTATGGAGAAAGCAATGTGATTGGCTTGTTTGGCGTACTTTAGGACCCACAATTGACTTGAGACGAATTTGTGAAATAATGTATAATACGATGGACAGAATACCCACTTCCTAACGCTTGACAAATTGGGCAACAAAAAACTGATCTGCTTTTTTGTGTAAGGGGTACCGTAATGTTATAACTCCGATTCTACACTTGCTGTAATACATTTTCTAACGGAATGTTCTCTATTTGATTAATTCGATAAGTAATGTTATAGTTTTTCTTTTTGTAAGCACTTCATTGTTTTATATATATGTTTTTGTTTCATCTTCCTTTTATGATCGTGTTATACTTTAAATAATTATGTATATGGTAAAATTGTAAAGCGCATTGAAATGTCAACATACATGAAATGCGCTATAAAAGAACAAATTATTATTATTATTATTATTATTGGGCCTTTAACGTTGAGTACTGGTAATGTGATACAAATGTGAAATAAAATAAATAAGGAAGTAGTAGGCCAATTAAGGTTTAGTATGTACTACATAGAAATTAATGTATACTCTGATATTCTGAATTGCTATACTCTGAAGTCTTTCTGAAATTCACACGTATTGTATACAGAAAACACACACAAGAGGCACGAAAACATGGTCCATAGTCTGAAGCTATGTCTAGTCGCATTTCGAATGTGAGGGAATTTGAACAATTATACTTTTTTTTCGAACAAACTAAATAGAATAAGAAAGGGCACACATTAGCCATCTTCTCTTTTAGAAGGTTCTTTTGGAATAATGATGACCTACTGTACAATACTGAGGTTTAAGGTGTAACGAAATAACTCCACCGCTCGCTCGCTTCGCTTCCTCGGACAAGAATGACTGCACGTCGTGTTTGTAAAACCAAAACTAGCGTAGGACGAATTGTGGAGGTCTATTAAGTGCCTGTTAATGTTTAGAAAGTTTCAGTTTCAGTTAATTGTTTCAGATTTTGTATATATTTATTATGTGTTTATTCATATAGCTCCGTTTAGTCTCATTTGACAACGCCCCCTATCGTCAGAGTCCAGCAGCCTATAAACATGTTAGCCTATGGACTTTTACCCCCCCCCCCCCAAAAAAAAAATATCATTAAAGATTCATTTTTTGTTTAAACGAAAAGCACATCCACCCTGACGTACGTTATCACTAGCTCTTTCATTGGAACCCTCATGTCCCATTGACTTTTAAAAGTTAACCCACCGTAATTTGGTCAAAATAGGTCGCCAGCTCGCCATTGCCTATATAACACATGTGCAACTAGTCGAACTTTGGACGCAATTTACCACTCGATTGTAAGGTTATAAGTCAAGCACACGACGCATAACAAGCATGCATTATCATAGATCAATTCTGATTCGTTCATTATGTCCATTTCAGCCAACCCACCACCGTAGTTTTTCCATTTAATATAGGCAAGCATTTTGCCGAGGTAAGCAAAAACATGAATATTCATGAACACAATGGACTATTCGATTATTAACAGAGGGGTGCAATTATGCACCACATCAAACTCCCCACTTTCAGTCAAGTATTTCATTGTATTATGTAGTTTGGTAGGTTTATTTTACTAACTGTTTAATTATCAGATATCAATGATAGTTTAAAGATATGGAAAAAGTTCTTGTATTTTATATTTAGCAAAGCAATCTCATATACAAAATCACTATCAAGTGTCGTCTGATCCGCCGATTGCCGTCTGCTATATACGCGAACTAGCTACGTTTGTGCTGGCGAAAATGAGACAACCGGAGCAATATGTCACATTTTGCAATGATTTCACAAATATGGTATACAAATAACATAAATAACCAAGAATACATGCGCATGGATGAACATGAATTATATTAAGTATACAAAAACAGACAGTTAGTACTTCATATATATATTCGTTTGCACTCAGCAAAAAACGGAACTAAACTAAATAGTAAAATTTCGAAGGGACCCCATATAATGCACACTGCAAAATTGCGTGCCCCCGCCCCTTTCCAGGTTAAAAAACCCTCTTATAATATGATCCCCCTTTCTTTCTTTTCCCTTCTCATTATTCTCCTTTCCCCCTTTTCTCTTCTCCGTCTTTCCCCCTTTCTTCCTGTTTTGCGTTTTCTCTCCTATCTCTCTTCCTTTCCCCCTCCTTATTTTCCCCTTCCCGTTTCTCTCCTCCCTCTTTTGTTCTTTTTCTTTCTCTCTTCCCTCTTCTTTCTTTTCCCCCTTCTATTTCTTTCCTCCTCCTTTTTCTCCATTTCTCTCTTTTTTCCCCCCATTTTTTTACTAGAGGGGGGGGGGGAGATGTGCCCCCTGTGCCCCCTTCATCCGACACTGGTATAGTTGTATAGATGTACAGTTTCCTTCGTTCTGATTGGCCGGCTGGATAGACGTATAGTCGTATATTTGTATAGTTGTACGGATAGTGGCATGCTTGGCCCGCCATATACCCCGCCATATTAGCTCTTAAAGGTAAAGACCAGTATTGGAAACGCCCCAATTTCAAAAAATGAAATGGAAGCTCTTATTACCAATCATGTGAAAGAATATGTTTTGACTAATACATGATGATAACATTTTTGCCAGGAAACCGCCTACTAATTGATATATTTGGTAAATTAGTTTATCTACATGATCTGTGAGAGATAAACGCACGTGTCGCGCACGTGTGCGTATAGTCCCATATACATCTTACTGTGTACAGTGCTTGTAACTTTATGAAGACTGGGCCATATTTCTTATCATGTTGATGATTCCAGAACCTTGCAGTACACACCGATACTTATATGCTAGATGATCAACCTTTTCTGATCGATTCCACAACGTTTCTTTCACAAAGCAATCGCATGACCATAACTGGTCTTTACCTTTAACACAACCTTTACCCTAGGGTAACTTTTCTCCGTCTCAACAAAACTATTACATTACAATAACGACATTAACATCACTCGTGTTAATTTTAGTTTGTAAATTCCGCATGCAATAGGCGGTGTCACACAGAGGCCAACAATCCGGATTTTACTTATCCCCTTAAGTGGCGGTCTGTCATCAATTATCCCTTCAAAAATCGTCTAACGAAGCAAGAAAATTCTCCCTTGAATGGATTTTTTAAGGGATCTTTTAAGAGATTTTTCTGTGTGACACCGCCTAATAACGTTTGTAAATATACTAACGTTGTGAATCGAGAAATATGTTTGAAATGCCATACTTAAAACCAGGGGCGGCCGAGTCACTTCAAAAGTGGGGAGGGGGGCACCAAGAAAAAAGGGCACTTTCTGGAGAAAAAAAAAGGGCACCAACAAAGGGAAACCTCAAAGCGAAAATATACAATCGTTTAGACATTGGTATATACCCCTACATTGTGATTACATTATCAGGGATGATTTCAATATTTTGTTTCAATTTACACACCGTACAAGATATTGCTTTAGCATCATGCTTTGAAGTTGGGTGTGATGGTCTAAAATAATTATTTGCGAGCGAGCGAAGCGAGCAAAGAAATAAATAATATATTTGTGAGATCGCAGTGCGAAAAATTACATCTTATAAAGAGGAAAAATCCAATCCTGATTTAGTTATAAGCATATTCTCATGATGGAAGACTGAAACGACCTTGATAAGTAACGTGAGTAAATCATCTATAGATGCATGCGAGCGTAGCGTGCAAGCTTTGGGAAAAATTGCGCTTGGTCGCTTGAAATTTGGGGAAAGGAGCATGTCTCAAAGTACAAAGAGTAATTATCAGAGACGAAAAAAAAGGATTTGTCTACATCGATAACCCACTTCTTGTAATGGCCGAAATTAAACTGATTGAATCTTTGCACAGCATAAAACATACAACCATGCGGTACAACGGTCTGAAAATCAAGACTATTACTTATTGACTCTATAGCTCCTAAGTCGATTTGACAACTAATAGTCGTTATTTTCCCACTTAAAGACATTTTCAAGCCCCATTTTTTTAAGGGGAGTTTTCTAAATTAGTTTTATCTTTCAAATGCCATTGGAATTTAACCTTTTCATTTTTTTGGCATGCAAACAGGACATAGTACCTTTAAAGGGACATTTATCGGAGGTTAAGGAGGCACTTATCTGAAGTGAAAAGGAGTCACTTCTTATACCTGAAAAGGGTCATTTATCAGAGAAGGGGCACTTATAAGAAGGCGAAGGGGCTCTTTTTTAATGGGGCACTTATCAGTAGGAAAAGGGGCACTTATTAGAAAGGAAAAGGGGCACGTGTGAAAATATAAAGTGCGCTTATCCGAGTTAAAATGTGGGTAATTATCAAAAGGGGAAGGGGCACTTATTACAAAGGAAAAGGGGTACTTGTCAAAGTAAAAGAGGCACCTCTCAGATTTGAATAGGGCAATTATCAGAGGTGAAGGGGGCACTAATCAAAAGTGAAAAGAGGCACTTCTCGTACCTGAAAAGGGGCACTTACTAGAGATTAAAAAGGGCAATTATGAGAATGGAAGTTGGACACTTATTGCAAAGGAAAAAGGAACTTGTCGAAGGGAAAGGGGCACGTGTCCAAGTAAAAGGGGCACTTATCAGAGTTGAAAAGGGGAAGAGGCACTTTTACAAATTAATAGGGGTATTTGTCAATGCAAAAGGGGCACTATTCCTATGTAAAAAGGGGCACTTCTTACAAAGTTAAAGGGGCACTTTTCCTATATTAAAAGGGGCACTTTTCGGGTGCTTGAAAAAGTGGAGGGGGGGCACTGTGCCCCCTGCCCCCCGGGAGGGCCGCCTCTGCTTACAACCCATTTCCCCCGCCGTGGAATATTTTCGTAAATCTTAATCGTAAACTGGATAGCCTCCTTCCCTTAACACTGCGTTCAATGAGATGTACAGTGTACAACTAATACAGTTAGGATATTCTTTCTGCTGTGTCCTTGATTTTGTTTGATATAACAACCAACATGGCATCGACTTCGAGACCTGTGAAGAATAGGAAAGTAGGGGGAGGGGGGGGGGGGGAGAGAAAACTACCTACGGCCTGCTAAGTTAAGTTATGCCATCGTCAGCTGTGCCCGCGAGCCACCCGTGATCTAGAAGCTCTACTCTGTGATATCGTGACTCTCTATTTTTTCTTCTAACTGATGCCTGCTTTTCTCTTTAAGTGTGGGACACTTCACCTTTTCAACCTTTCTTCGATGTGTTTTTACATTTATTTATCTATTTGTATTTACCCGTGTATCCTGTCCTAGTCATTTCCGTGGTTAAACACCCAAAACCCCACACAGTTTCAGTTTCAGTTCAGTTCAGTTCAGTTTATTAATTTTTCTCAAGCTTTAAAACAAAATTATAATATATACAAGAATGGCAATAGTGGCATAGTAAAAGTTTCATACTTTATTTGTATGTTAATTTCCTACATAAGATTCACTCTACTCGTGAATGCCTCTGTCTGATCTGCTTGATTTTTGAGTCTGAGATATTTCGCTGCATTTTCGTGGTATTATTTTTTACCACCGATCTTCGGAATTATCGGAAGGAGACACACAGTTAGAAAAAAAAAAGAACAACAACAACAACACTACTACTACTACTACTACCACTACTACTACTACCGCTGCTACTACTACTACTACTACCGCTACCTACTAACACTACTACTAATACTACTACTACCACTACTACTTCCATATTGCTCCGTTTAGTCTCATTTCACAACGCCCCCTTTCGTCAGAACATGGTCAGAGTCAGCAGCCTAACATGTTAGCCTATGGACGTTTTTTTTTAAAAATCGTTAAAAATTCATTTTTTGTTTAAACGAAAAGCACATCCACCCCGACGTGCGTTATCATTAGCTCTTTCATTGGAGCCCTCATGTCTCATTGACTTTTGAAAGTTCACACACCGTAATCTTTCAAAATAGGTTGCAAGCTCGTCATTGCCTATAATACACATGTGAAACAAGTCTAACTTTGGACTCAGTTTTCCAAGCGATTTGAAGATTATAGGTCGAGCACACGAAACATAAAAAGCATGAATTATCATAGATCACTTCTGCCCATTTCATTATGTCCATTTCATCCAACCCCCCACCGTAATTTTTCAATTTAGTAAAAGCAAACATTTAGCCGAGGTAAGCAAAAACATGAATATTCATGACACACCATAGACTATTCGAAAATTAGCAGAGGGGTGCAATCGTTCATCACGTCAAACTCCCCTAATTGCCACCAAGTATTTCATATAATTATATAGTTTGGTATGTTTCTTTTACTCACTCATGAATTATTAAATATCAATGATGGTTTAAAGAAATGTAAAAGAAATTTTAGTTGATATTTATTAACAAAGTAATTTATATTTAGCAAAGCAATCTCACATACAAAATTACTATCAAGTGTCGTCTGCTACGCCGATTGTCGCCTGCTTCGTTAAAGGCACATATTTATCGTTTGGACTGTAAGGTATACCAGGGAGATTTGTATTGTCCTGCAGTACAACGTATAGCAGGAAAATGTTGTATATGCGGATCCTTTTAATGATTACGTAATGGAAGTGGCGAGGCGGTATGGTTTGAATAACTTAGGCAGGTGAAAGTTATTGTATTGAGAAGGAAAGGAATGTTCAGAAAGGCATAGAGAGGGAAGTGGGCGTGGTAGCCATTCTAGCTTTGCACATACATCAGTACGAGAATACACCCGACGGCGCGGTGGCCTGTACTTATAGCGCGCGAACACATCACACCCAATGGCATACATGTACACCCGGTACCCTGCAACACAGTGGAACATTATAAGAAATTAAAAAATTATCTACAAAATGGACCTCTTGAATCATCTGAGAGGTAACTTACCCTATTCTGATGACTTCAATGAATGTCAAGATAACAATGGCTGCTTTTCCATCCAAAAATAAATCTAGTTTGCGATTAGAAATAGTCAATTTCTCGATAATTTCACAAAATATATTTGCCGCCGCGTTCAATATGACGTCATTGACAGCTGATTGGCTAGTTTGGTAGTGACGTCGAACGAGCTATGTTTGTGCTGCAGTGATCGAGCGAGCGAAAATGAGACAATTGGAGCAATATGTACTACTACTACTACTACTAAAAATAATTATAATGTGCTTCTACATTAAACTTAACAGAGCGATGTCCCAATAAAACAGAATACTTGCGGCATACATAATTTAGGTTTAGGAATAAAAAAAGAAAAGCAAAAAGTAAAAGACATATAGAAATGGCATGATATTTTAAACCCAAACACTGGCATAGATTATGGACCTTGCATATATACAATCAGTTTTAAAGCTCAAGTTTATTTCAGTATAATTACATACTTAGCCCTAAAAAAATTATATCACATTTCTTCTTATTTTAGATGATAATGAGAAAAATACTTCGAGTCAAGTTTTTCTCTCGTAAACTATAATTTAAGCAAATTCATGATAAGAGCTAGAAAAATCTCTCTCTCTCTCTCTCTCTCTCTCTTTCTCTCTCTGTGTCCTCTCCTTTTCTCTCTGTTAGGCGTAATAATAATAATGACAATGAACGTTATTTGTTGACAAACACAAAGGAAGTCCCTATGCGATCATGTGTGGGTGAGTGTGCCCATGCCTTGAGCCATAATGCATGCCGTATACAGAGGATTTTTTAATGTTAGGGTCCGGGGCCAGTCAGGCAAAATAACCATCACCTCACATCAAAATGAGTAGCAACCGACAAAAATGAAATATTGAAAACAAATATCCGCTTCCTTGCTTCCTGGAACACTGCAAGTTTTAAAGTTAGTTAAACACGTTGAAGACAATCCTTCGAATGTGATACATGTCTAATACTTTGTGCTAATCATTGTCAGAGGCACAGTACATTGGAGTAATCATATTGGATGTAGAGTCGGCAGTGAACCAACGCTGATGAATGATGCAAACCACACCTTGACCCTCTACCAAGCAAAGGGAACTTGCTGCATTTGCATTTATTTTAAGTAGATGTTTTTGGAACATTGAATATCAACCGATGGCATTTCGCATTTTTGGATAAGCATACACATGATACATACGGTAAGGCAATGTTTGTAATTCTCTTAGTGCTACAATTCGGTAGCCACTAAACACAAGAAATGTTCTGCAATTTGATATTTGAATTCAGACATTCATAAACGGTATATACTTCTACTTCATTCACCTGATAGAAATAAGCTTGACGGCTTTCTGAGTTATACTGTCACTTGTAGAATTCTTATCAAAACGAATGTTTAACAAATATAAAGATTATGAATTAGCTTGTCTGCTTCTTGACCTATCTTTTAAATATGTATTTAATCAACCGTTACATTTCTTATTTGAATAGAATGATTGACAAATGAAATTCAATGAAATTAAATTAGAAGCATTTAACGAAGATTAAGTCACTATTTGCATGGAGATAGTCAAGCACCATGTAATTAGGGGGACCCAAGCATGTAGAAGACTAATACAATCGAGGGAATTAAGAATTTGTGCCCGCAGGGCTTTCTCAAGTAATGATTTGTTTCTATTTTTAATCCCCATATTATGTGTCAAATATCCAGATTCGAATTTTTATCAAGTGCACTTGATTACTTTTTTCACTCCGGGCAGAACTTTATCCTATTCATATGAATAAATATATATATATGTGTTCATATGTGTGTGTGTGTGTGTTGGTGAGTGACCTATCAAACTCTTGTACTTGGGACTTAGAGGGTCGAAAGGAAGGTTCATGTGATTTGGTTGCCTGTAACTAGGTGCATTCATGTTACTAGGGGCCTCAAACATCAGTATGTACATACATGTTCAAAGTAAGATAGTTGACTTGATATTGATATTGCCACAAGCTGTGGTTCATATTGCTTTGAGTTGTAGGGTGTAGAGGCTTAAGTATTCATGAAGGCATTGTTTAAAGCTACACGCATGCCAAAGGTTTTTTTTTTGTGCTCTTATTAGTATTACTTTCAACTGCATTCCATTTCGGCATACTGTATGTATACTAGGTTCACACTCAGGGAATGTGGCCTATCAAACTTTTCTACTTAGGGACTGAGAGGGTCGAAGGGAAGGTTCATGTGATTTGGTTGCTTGTAACCAGGGACATTAATGTTACTAGGGGCCTATATGTATAGTTTTAGGTTTCCTTTGGGACGGGGGGAGGGGGGAGCTCTTGGAATATAAGATTGTGCAAATGTTCACAGCGTGGCAACTTTTGTTGTGGTGTGTGATAAGATGTGTTTTGGGGTTCGTGTTTTGTATGCTTGTGTGTATGAATGTGGTGTGTTTTGTGGGTGTGTGTGTTTGTGTGAGGGAGGGGGATCTGGGAGTAGCAGTAAAATAACCTCCAGTCTTTATTTTGTATTTTGATATTTTGTTATTATAAGTGAATAATATGTACAATTGACTTATAACTTATGTTTATGTACTTTAAATTTACTTTCAATTATTGCTCAGTTAAATATACTGCATATGAGTTGTTGCTTAATTATGTTTTTGTTGATGTATAAGCAATCAATATTGAAAACGTTTTTATTTTAGTGTATGTTTGTATTATACTATTGGAGGAATAAAACAAAATTTAAAAAAAACTAGACATATAATACTTGTTTGGAACAAGTATAGGTGGGCTGGTCAACTAAAATTTGAGACAAAATAGAGCAAAAATAAGCGAGATACTGCTAAAAAACAATGTCATGTAGATTAATGATGTGAACGTAATTCACCTTCCATAGGCATAACACGCAACTTAAGAAATTTCTGATATGTGCCATTTAATCGTAATTTTCACTATGATGACGTGATCAAAATGAAAAATGGTGTAACTGAGCTTGTAGAGAATTGTCTTAGCTACAACATATCGAAATTTGGAAGAAAATCGATCAATATTTACAGAGATACAATCAATTTTCCATAAATATGCTGACGTCATAATATGCAAATTCGTATTTTGAGTTCTAAGGCCATTATGATGATGTCACGATAAACTTAATGGCCAAATGAGACATGGAATCATATCTCAGACTCATACCCTATCTAGATATGAAAACAAATTGAAGGTCACGGCTCATTCCAAAGAGCTATAATGGATTTTGTATAGACATGTTTTTGCCCATATATGCTATGTATTAAAAAAAAGGTGGTTACAAAGTTCAATTTCACACGTGGCATGCATATGACTTCGCAATTTTTATTTTTTTTCTCTGTTTCATACGTATTGCTTTAAACTCTAATGCACATGTTCACATAGCCATTGTTTTTTTAGAATATATATTTGTTTTCATTTTTTCTTCTTCATTATTTATTTTATTCGTTTTATTAATTAAAAGATTTATTTGTATATTTATTCATTTAGGGAGGGAGTAGGCATGATTACTATCCAGTTGTTTCCAATATTATAATTTGCCTCGACGGATAGTATGACAAAATGAAGCGACTCTCTTGAGGCGAAACTACCCTGTGGTAAAAATCTAAATGCACACAATTTTTATTATGAAAGTGGATCAGCTAGCGCAGAAACACGTGAAATTGGAAAGCGTTTCGACTTTTTCTTCCTCATTCACTACCTCTCTATAATTCAAAGCTACTCTTCATCTCCCTGAAACCGTTCCCTTTCTTTATTTTGAGAACCAAGCTCTCGATTTATTTTGGCTACCAATGTCTTTGCAGGGCTCTATTATTCTTTGCTGATGCAAGAGCAACACTTGAGGATTATGAACATAGGGTTACCGATAAAGATGATCAGCAAATATAAGAAGCTATTCGTCGTGCTTCTTGTCATCGCCGCTTTGTACTACTCGATGGTGAGCTATGGCTATGATCACATGATACGTGTTCCCATCGAAGAAACACCCCCAGTACTAAATGGTAAGTATATGAATTTAATTGATTTGATCTGATTCGAATTGATTTAATTTAATCTGTCAATCGTCATCGTCTTCATAATTATAATGCGCGTTGATGAGCTATGAACATGACGACATAGCTGTTACTGTCGGAGAAACGCACCCTTAGTAAGAGCAACAGAAATTTGATCAGGGCTGCTCTTTGGGAGTATTCATACATGTATATAATTTGGTCACAGTTGGATGAGACACAATCTGGCAATCGAATTTTTATTTGATTTGATTTAGTTTGATTTCTGTACCACACCCCTACCTTTACAGTGATCAGTTACCCTTAAACCACTGGACAGTATCGTATGTTTAAAGGTATAGACCAGTTTTGGAAACGCCTCCTCTCTCAAAAAATGAAATGGAAGCTCTTATTACCAATCATGGGAAAGAATATCCCTATGAACTTGACGGACAAAGAAAGAGGACAAAATATACAGTTCCTATTCTAACCTCAACAATTGCTGTTGTAGACAAAGTAACATCCCTTCACTGCTATTATGTAAAAAAAAATGTGTAGAACAGGTGTCACATGCATATTCACCTGTACACATTTTTACATAATAGCAGTGACAAATTTGCAGGGAAACCGGCTTCTATTAAATTGAAATATTTGGTAAATTATCATATTGATCCGGCCTGGATAGATATCGCAAATGCACTTCAACATTGACCATTTGGGCATATATTTCAGCTTTTTTGCGATTTTAGGTTAATCTTTTGCCATCTAAACCTCTGAAGGCAATATTTCATCAATATCAAATGGATATTTTGCACCCAAAACACTTGAACCGCGATTTACCACTACCGGTCTATATCTTTATTCATTATTCCTGACGAGTGGAGGAATAGAGCCTACAAACACTTTAAACACTTAACAGTGTCCTTGCTTAATAATGTATCACTTCAGATGAAAGTACTTTGGCTGATTACTCGCTGAACATCATGATTACAATAGAACGCTCTCTGCTATGTTTTAATCCCGGATTTTCACTAATGTATGAAACCAAACTAATTATGCACGATAGAAACAGAAAATTAATTCTCAAGGCTACAAATGAGATTCCATCGATATCATAACAATCCCAATTATTTTTCATCCCGAGGAAATCGAAAATGGAAATGGATAAACGTGTACATGCCAAATACCTTATACTTTTTTCTCGATAATATCGTTTTCAAGCTAACACAGGAAAGAATATTTCCTTTTCAAATTAAAACCTTGCCCAGAGAAAGAATAAACACAATGTTTTTCCCAGTGACTTAAAACATAAAAAGTCGTTCTATATTTGGTTGAAATCTTTGATGATGATGATGATGATGGTAATAATAATAATAATAATAATAGTGATAATAATGATAGTAATGATAACATTGATAATGATAACAAGAGAGATAATAATAATTATTATGAAAATAATTATAGTAATAATACTGATAATAATAATGATAGTACTGATGACAATGATAGTGATAATGACAATAATATAGTCCTATTCCATAGGTTCACCTCATTAGGAATAAAACCAATCTTCCCGAGGTGACCGCAATCATACATCCCGACTTTAGCCTGGCTACCATGAAAAGGCACGCAAGCATTCCTACCGGGCATCCCGGATGGAGAGTGTTAAGTGTAGATTAACTTATTGCGAATGTACTTGATCAAGTATTAACACGATCGTACAAATTCGACATCTTTGCATAATACAATTGAAAGAGTTTTTTAAAAATTATTATTAGTAGTATCATAATTATTTATATCATTACTGTTTTACGATCATCATTATTATTATTCAAATTACTCTCCTTATCATTATCATCATCACCACCACCACCACCACTACCATCTTCATCACCACCACCACCACTACCATCTTCACCACCACCACCACCACCACTACCATCTTCATCACTATCTAATATCTTGGTAACTACATCATAATTTTCTTACTTGCAGAGTCAGAGCTACGTCGACTGAAGGAAGAACGAACTCTCCCACAGAACGTCATCCCAAACCTCCATTCCCTTCTACATATCAAAGACATGCACATGATATCCAGTCAGGGTATGTATTACTAGGCCCCATCTTATAAAGAGTTACGATTGATCCTAATCACAAGTCAATCGCAAGTTTGCAGTGTCAAATCTCTCATATACATAGTTGTGATTAATCGCACCCCTTTATAACACGGGGCCCGGGTCTTCTGTTAGACAATGTAACCAGTGTAGCTAGTTTCCTCGGGAAGGTCACATACTTTCAGTTCACACCAATTTTTTTCCTTTATTATCTGATAAAGGTATCCCAAATGAGCCACTGTCGAATCCCACCTCGGCACCAACGTCCTTTGGCAAGACCCTGATCCACATTTATTACAAATATACAAATTTTAAATAATAATGCAGCAAACCTGGAAAGCAAGCCTCGTAAAGGTTTGGGCCCCTTTTCGAATGAGTATATAATGTTTAAAAGATATATCGTGTATAAGGAGAAGTAGGTTGCTTTTATTATGGGCAAACGGGACTGAAAGAATCAGAATGATGTTTTAAAAAAATATCGCCCTATAAACGCATTTAAATCTTGTTCTGTTGATCTTTTTACCTGTTTTTCTTATCTATTCATCAGACAATAAACAATGCACGTTCCCAACCAAAGGAAGTTCAAGTGGTAAGAATAGAAAACGTTAACCTAGTATTTGTCTGCCTGTCTGTGTGTGAATATCTCTACTCTTGTCTCTTCATCTTTATTTGTGTATTTATCTATATCTCTCTCTCTCTCTCTCCCTGTATGTCTGTCTGTCTGTCTCTCTCTCTCCCTCTCTCTTGCTGTCTCTTTATTCATCTGAATTTTGTGTGTACACCCCCCTATCTCTCTCTCCACATCCTCTTTCTACCTCTCCCTCTCCCTCTTTTTATCCCTAGGTGCTATCTGAATATGGCTAATATTAGAAATTAACAAAATGGCGCCTAGATGACGTCGAGCATCAGTAATTAAAAAAATCTCTTCGTTATACCCCCTTCACATACACGGATTTTTCTTACGAGTCCTTACGGATCGCACAAATTCAAGGATCTTTCACGGATCCTTACGATTTGGCCACTTTTACGACCGGTTTAAGAGTTATTACGAGCTGTTTGCGGTTTATTACGAGTTATTACGATGTATTTACGGCAACAGTCCACGTTTTGTTACGAGTTATCACGGATAACTACGTGTTAGTTACGACCTGTTTACGTGTTGTTACGAATAGTTGCGAGTAAGTTACTAGTATTTACGAGTCCTTAAGATTTTTAGCCAAAAAATAACATCTGAAAAGGAAGTGTTCGAATTTGAAGCTTTTATACCTTTCCCCAATTCGTAAACAGTTCGTAAGCATACGTAAAGTAAATGTATCTATTCGTAAAGTACTCGTATCTACACGTAAAATGCTCGTAATAACCCGTATCAATCCGTAAAGCCATCGTAAAATGACCCGAATAAAATCGTAAACAACACGTAAGCACACGTAACCATCCGTAAACTGCTCGCAATAATCCGTAAGTAATCCGTAAACAAATCGTAAACTAACCGTAACGAATCGTTACAAAAATCTGTAACGAGTCATTTACGGATTCTTGCGAGCAGTTTACGGATGGGTACGTGTCGTTGCGTGCGGTTTCCGGATGGTTACGGATTGTTACGAGCTATTTACGAGCTATTTGCGGACAAATCAATCCGTGGACAATCGTAAGAAGATTTTTGACATGTCAAAAAATTTGCCTCTCCTTTCACGGATCCTTAAGAGTGAATACTAGTTGTTGCGAGTTGTGACGAGTTATTTACGGATACCAGCGAGTTATTTACGGATGCTTGCGATTGATTACGAGTTGGCGATCCGTAAGGACTCGTAAGAAAAATCCGTGTATGTGAAGGGGGTATTAGGCTCTATAATAATGCATACGCCACATGCCATACAAATTTCTGACAAAATCAATGGGTGCTTTGCCATGCTTCGCGGCAGATCCCCTAATAAATAAAAAAAAACGAACAATTGTGAATGAATGAATGAACGAATGATGAGTAGATGAATGAATGAGATTATATTTAAAGTTCCACGAAAATTAAACCACATTCTGTAATACAGAAAAAAAAAATATGACTATATTGTGGTACCAACTTTGATTGTTTACATAGATGTGAATTATGGACCATAATTGTTCCTAAATGATCGCATGACCTACAATGAATCGCAAAGTTTCAAAGGGGGGGGGGGGGGGTGGAGGGGGGGGGGGGGGAAGGAGGGGGGGGGGGGCTAAGAGGATACTTTTTTCTTTTTTTTGGTCTCAAAATTTGAAAAATTGACATTTTTGTTCCGTTGGGGCGGGGGGGGGGGGGGTGGGGTGGTGAGGTCACCTTTTTTAGGTCAGCCAGTGAAAATAAAAAATAAAATAATCACAAAGGGGAGGGGGGGGGGAGGGGTTTTGCTCCAAAATGCACACATAAAAAAAAACTGAAGGAGGGGGGGGGGGGGGGGTTCCCCCTCGATTCTCTGATTCTTATTTTGTTTAACTTATCGACACACTTCCAAAGCAGTACTTGCCTTGAAACTGTTTACCCTCTTAAGCAATCTATTTCCTTGTCTCCATAAATGAATCATGTCTACGTCATCTGAAACTGCCAAGGTTTTATTGCGGCCTAGACTAAAATTCTGACTCTTATTTTTTAAACTTATGGATAAACTTACAAAACATTACCTGTCTTTAAATTGTTTTCCTCTTAATCTATCAATTCCCTTGTCTCAGCTACCAACTACATCGCCAATATCACGGAATCCGATTTCCTCACGACAGAGAAGACAGTTTTCAAGAACCTTGCAGAGAAGGCCCGAAATGTAACGCGCCAGGCCGATGAGCAATTGAAACAGATCCTGAAGGTTCGCAGAATGGACGCCAACAGGTATCTTTACAATCGAAACCGTACAGCAGATCTGGAGCAGGCTGTAAAGAATGGAATGGGAATAAAGCTTGGGACTTATATGTACTTTCCTGGAGGGCACTGGGTCCCACTGAACTGCAAAGCCAAATGGAAGGTTTGTACTCGTTAAAGGATTGGTTACACCGGAGATTATATGGTCTACTTTAGAGTAAATCCATCAATGGCAACAAGTCCGACGAGTCGTACAAAATGTCGCTAATGTAGCCAGCGTTTAATACTATTTGTTTAATTCTTTTTAATTCGTAGTAGTTCTGTGAACCAGTTTTAACACCAATAATGTCTGTACCCATCTTGATTGATCTGTGAAAACCTCATAATATTGAAAGGATTTTTATATTCTAAGGAATATTACCATTAAAGTAGTGTCATGATTACAAGGTTCAGCTGTACGGAGGTATAGACTTCAAACAACCTTGGAACAATGCAAGACTTACGGATAGAAGGTTTCTTTCTCAATTTGCCTCTCGGCCTACTTCAGACATAGAAGAAGGGTTTATTTTACCAAAATATTACGATGCGCCATTAGCCCTAAGTTACCCAATATATTCCGAACAAAATCCAACAATTATTTGAATAGACCTTATCATGAACCCAGTGCACCACTTCCACTCCTTCTGTTTTCTGCTCTCTAAGGCGCATACTTGTTATTACTTTTATTGTTCATGATAACTTCCGCCTTGACATGATTTCGTATATCAAGTTCAAGCCCATTGCCAAACTTTTGACAACTCGAAACACGAATATTCATTGAGAATTAGTTTCTCTTTTTTTATAATCAGCAAAAGCTAGTCCTTTTAACTAACCAGATTCTTTGTTAATCATCGTGATTTTATAGCTGTACCTCGTTGTTATAAACGAACAGAAAAAATTAATCATGTGCACGTGTAACTGTCTTTAAATATTTTCATGTACTTAAAAACGTTGAGTAAAAAAATGAAAGTGGAAGGAAGTGGTCAAAAGTGGTCGAATGGTGCATACGTCTTTATTGATTTTCTAGATACATTATGAATTTCCAGTCTTGACTATCCGTATGAGTTCCTGAAAGAGTACTTACGTCTTTCTGTTCATTAATTCGTTTTCTAAATGCATTAAAGGCAAATTGGGAAGTGCCAACATAACCTTCTAGTTTCATATTTTCAGCCATAAATTTCATCTGTGTTGATGATATAGTACTTTGAATTGATTTCTTGTTATATGAATTTTTTCAATTAACAGGTAGCATTGATCATTCCTTACCGGAATCGGAGTTATAACCTCAATATCCTTCTGAGAAACTTAATACCCTTCTTACGGAGTCAAGAGTTGGAGTTTGGAATCTTTATCGCGGAACAGGTACATTCAAAGAGAAATTATTCATATGAAAAAATGTTCTCATATTAAGTGTCATAACTGTATATAGATACTCGGATATCTGAATCACGTTAGCTAATTAAATGGAATTTCTTATTTTGTTTATCAGCACAAGTGTTGAATCGACGTGTAAAAGGGGGCCGAGGAATAACGCGATATTAAAAAATGTAGCAACTCTGGATATATAATTATGGCTTTAAAGATAAATTGGTTGTATCCAGCAATACAAAAAGTTGTTGACTTCATAGTCACTCTTCGGTGACTTTTAAGTATTGGACTATGTTTAGTTTGTTTACTTCAATATCAAAATCCTCTAATACCATCAGCAAAATATCCCGTCATGCAAGACACAATTATTAGTACACTATAACAGTTTGGTAAAATCTTCCCCGACATTGGAAAAGGAGAGAACACGCCACGTTTGCTGCTAAAAATTCAATTCAATATGGAGAGAAAATGTACCCCCCCCCCCAAATGGGACAAATGCACCCAATATAGGGTAAAATTTTACCCCACAAAATTGCATGTTCTTTTTTACATAACCTTTGAGAGTGTTTCGTTGCTGCCATGACGTTTAATCTTCAATATTTATTTTTACCAACATAAATATTCAGGGTTCCTCTGAAGTAATGAACCGAGGTCTAATGAAGAACATAGGCTATCAGATGGCGAAGTTGAGTGGAACGATCTGGGACTGCTACGTGTTCCATGACGTCGACTATGTTCCCATTAATTCTACAAACTACTACGGGTGTGATGACTACCCCAAACATTATGCCACCAAGCTTGAAGAATTCAAATATAAGTAAGAATTTATACAAATTAGAAATAAAGTAAATGTTATTACGACAGGATTAAGTTGCGGTAGTTCCTTTAGTATAAAATGTATCGGTCATACATGTGTTTAACATGTATCTGTTACGTTGATATCAGGGACTTTTAGATTTGCACTTTGTGGACTGCTACGTGTGGCATCCTTTTAATGCAATGTGACGTCCTTTTAAGGCACTGCCGGGCACTGCCAGTGCTTTAAAAGGACGTCACACGTAGCAGACCACTATGTCGACGTCCAAATCTAAAAGTCCCTATCGTGAACAGTTACTGTCTGTCACAAGACTTATTTGTTAGGATTAGATTATTCTACAGTGCGTAGCTAAGGCACCAATGGTCATTGGCAAAGCATTAATCTGAATTTGCCACTCTCCACCCAGGTGTTAAATGGAGACCGGTCTGAGGAATGAATTTCCTGAATGATGTGAGCACTGACAGGTAGCCTGGATAGTAGAGCCGGGGTAATATCGAAGCGCCTTGCGTGTTGGAAACGTGCGCTTTATAAATATATCCAATATCATTAACCATCCTTGAATTTACATTTTTGAGGATATTTTCAAAGTGTGTACCTTTTTTATTATTATACGCACTATATAATGCAACCCCGCACTGTATGACTGTTTATTCAACAGTTTTATTTTAAACGGTTTATTGCTCCTCCTCTGCCATTTTATTGTGACTTGGGGTGCGTTTAAGCTTAAATTTTGAAGGCAGAATGAGCGATTTGTAACGCTCATCGTAAACGCTCATCGTAATCGCAGTTCCATGGTGTACTGTTTATGCTTACTTCTCTGGCTCCTCCAGGCAATTCTCCCTGGGTGGCCTTAATTGGCCTTGCAGCTGGATTCGCAACCTTGAAATGCGCATGCTATGTAGACCATGGTCCATGCGTAGACCCACTAGAGGTCAGTTCGTTGACCCCATTTAAACGCGTTTACAAATTGTAAACGCATCTTTTTGTGAGTTTACGATCGGCGATCGTGATCGCCGTTTTTCGGTGATTCTACAAAAGTGAGAAAGGACGCAACCGTGTTTTAAACTAAACGCGTAACAGATGCCTGATTCTGGCCAGAAAAAGTTAAGCATAAACACGCCCAATGACTACTATGTATCCTGCAATGCTATAGTATTAATTTTCTGTCATTTGTTTGTATTCTTTATAGCAACCCCTACATGCAAGATTTTGGAGGCGTCGTGGGATTAACTGGGGTGCAAATGGATAAGATTAACGGCTACTCCAACATGTACTGGGGATGGGGCGGCGAGGATAGCGATTTGTATTGGAGGGTAAACTTCAGCAAATTAAAAGTCACCATAGCAACAGATGGATATTACCGTGATCTACCTCATAAGAAAAAAACAGTGAGAGAAGAATGCGAACAAAGGTAAGCTCCAGTTTTTAGAGGTGCCATGGAATAGTGGTTCGCTAAATGGACTTGAATCAAATGGTTGAGGGTTCGAATACTAACCCGGCACTACGTCCTTTGGCAAGATATTAATCCACGTTTACTTCCTATCCACCAGACCACAAGAACTCTACAAAACTGCTTTTATGAACATGATTTCAACTCGATCTTATCATCACCATAATTATAACTCTTTTCCAGATCATGATTTTAACTCTTCTCCTGACCATAAATTTAACTCTTATCCTGACCATAATTTAAAATATAATCCTGACCATAATGTTAACTCCTGTCCTGATCATAATTCTCATTTTATCCTGACAAAAATGTTAACACTTATCTTGACAATAATTTAACTCTTATTCTGATCATAAAAATCTCTTTTTTAATCTTGATTCTTAGTCCAATATTTACTTCTCATTTTGAATCTTGTTCCAAATTGAAGACTGAGTTTTGTTATTATTTCATTTATATATTTGTTTACAACAGAAACGTTTCAACACTAGTGCAAACAAAACAAAATCTGTATGATCCCATGATCATCCTAATTCAATGATGGTATATTGAACAAAGTCAACCTTAAATAGTTTTTTCTTTTTGTTGGCTCTATTCACCAAAGGTTTTTGTTTGTCATGATGAAATTCAATTTATCGTGAACATTTAGGTAATAAAAAGACTAATGAATGAATGAGTGAAAAAATAACTCTCTCTCTCTCTTTTTTCTCTCTCACCCAACCTCTCTACAGACACTGTCTTGCTGCCCATGCAGCTACCCGGATGAAAACCGATGGACTTTCAAAGATCCGTTATGAAAATTCCCCCAATTTTTCTCTCTCCACATTATATACCAAAATAAGCGTTGACGTGGTCAAAACAGACTGGAATCACAACTTTAAACAATGTCGCATTTACAACCGAAAGAGAAATGATACTCATATCAGTTTTGCTTTGATTTGCGTAATGTGCTTTATAGGCGTCATGAT
This sequence comes from Strongylocentrotus droebachiensis, assembly GCA_035222895.1. Taxonomy (NCBI): domain Eukaryota; kingdom Metazoa; phylum Echinodermata; class Echinoidea; order Camarodonta; family Strongylocentrotidae; genus Strongylocentrotus; species Strongylocentrotus droebachiensis. Next base: position 97,441 of record JAVYIG010004360.1, read on the forward strand.
TATTATGTTCCATTGTGCAATTTGTGCTCTTGTTATACGAGAAATGGGATGATTGGGTATAAGATAATGAAGGAGTACTCGGAGGAAGAAAAAGAAGAAGGAGAAGAAAAACGTTTATCTTCATGACCGGTAGTTAAAATGAAATGATAGATCGATTGATTAATATGCGTATCTAGACTATCACCTTGTTCCTAGCCTATCCGATATGCGTCGGGCTTTACAGGTATACTAATCGCGTTATGGAGACTGACATCGGCGCGGGCGTCAGCCCGAGCGCCTATCATCACTGGTGCATGCGAAAAGTTTTTTTTTTTTAATGTCCATTGTTTCGTTCGTAGAAAATCTACGAACCCCCTGTAGAGCTCTCTCATGAATATTTATGTTGCATGGACCAAAATAGGCCAATGAGCGATGAGGAAACTAAAGATGATATTTGATTGGTTGAATCAAAATGATCGATCACCAAATAAGGCTAGTCTTATGAATCATGCATGAGAATACGCTCGTCACACATACGATACACATAATATGAATAATGATGAGTTCACCAGTGATGATAGGCGCTCGGGCTGACGCCCGCGCCGATGTCAGTCTCATAACGCGATCAGTGTATTTGCCATAAAGCCCGACGCATTTTGTAATATTCCTCGATTCAAATCATTCTAGAAATCCGGAAAATTCTATATAGAACAAAACCTGAACAGTATCATCTGTTCTCTCTCTCTCTCTCTCTCGCGCGCGCGCTTACTCCTCTCTCATTCTCTCTCTTTCTCTCTCTCGCTTTCTTCTCCCCCTCTCTCTATTTTCTCTCTCTGTCTCTCACACACTTCTCTCTTTCTCTATCTCTCTATCTCTCTTTATCTCATACAAATGCTGTTCATCATCATCATCATCATCATCTCTACCTATCTCTCTCTCGCGGCGCTTTCTCTATCCTTCTTGCTCTCGCTCGCTCTCTCTCTCTCTCTTTCTCTTTCTGTTATCCGTTTCCCAATATTATAGTCTATGATCATTATGACGTCGAGACCCGATGAGTCCTGACTGAGACCAATTGATTTAGAACAGGAGGAACTCAGTTAATTATTGCAATGACGACCTTCGTCATTGCCTTGTTTTCGTTCACATTCTGCCCCATTAATTGCAATGACGACCTTCGTCATTGCCTTGTTTTTGTTCACATTCTTCTTATTAATATTCTTACTTCTTCTTCCTCTTCCTCTTCTTCTTCTTGTCGTCCGGAATCCCATTCGTTTTGCACGTAGTGCTTGTTATTCCTAGTTAGGTGCTTTTCTCATGTCCTTTTCCTTTCAAATTTCATAGGCATAGTCTCTAACATCTCATCAAGGTCACTACATTCTTCGATTCTCGAAATCACTCATGCATAACCGTCCAGGCGCCATTTTGTCCGTTTCTGGTCCATTTTAAGGCCTTTCTATCTTCCTTCCTATCTCCACTATCCTAGATCCTACAAACTTCTAACAAATTCCTCTAGATAGTCTAAGAGGTGTTCTTTCATCTGCGACGCATAACCTTACCTTCAAAATGCCATCTTCGTACTCAAAATTCAAATCTGAAACCGACTGCGTCTAAAATCTTTAAAATTCTTGAGAAATGGACCCTAAATAATCTAAAACTGCCATAACTTTCTCATATAATGTCCGTTTTTTATTAAAATCTTACAGTATGTTTGTCTCATAATTGCCGATAGCCATGCATAATTTCACGCTCCAATGGCTTTGCAAAACATAAATAGCGCCCTCTAAAGTTCTGGAAATTGGCTTTCTCTCAGTGGCCGTATCTCCATTATGGCTTGGCAGACCCGTACCCTTTTTTGGATTTAGATACTTGAGGATATGCCCTTTCCAGCCATATACAAAATTATATATCCTATCACTGACCAAATTTGCGAAAATTGCCCTCCAAATATGCAGTTTTCAAGAAAATTGATAAATAACTTCAACTTGCTCTAAAATGGCGATCTTTATACCTACATCAATGAAACTTGGCAGACATATGTATCCATATACGTGACAACTGTCTGCCAAGTTTAGTAAATTTTAAAGCCGTCTTCGCAAAGTTATCGCCCAAAATGATGAATTTGCTATGCATAATACGTAATAGCGCCTTTAATGCGTGCAGTACATTGCGCGCAGATGACAATGGTGTCAAACTGACCGCAATGAAGTGCCTCTTTGAATGATACCAAGTACGGTATATGTTCACATAGAAAATTGTGAGTAAATCACATTTGAACAAGGGTCACTACACGAATTCCGCCGAGTTTCCGCCCTATATTATAACACGTATCGGCTATGACGTCATTTTTTTCAGACTGCTTTTCGCCCCCTAAACGTTCTCTTTTTTCCTTGAAAATTTGCAGGGACCTTCCGAGTTGCAATACGCAGGGCACCTCTTGGCCAGATTTTTGAAAATTGGTCAAGGGGGCCATTCAAGACGCCATTTTGTCCTATAAATCTATTTTACATCACGTGTTTCGATAGGATTATCATAGAAAAAAGAGAGTGGTTAACAATAAAACCATGAAATACTCTTTGTAATGATACCAAATACGGCCCATAAAGAGAGAGAGAAAAACAATTTAACTCCGTTCATAATACAGATCCTGTACGTTTTCCGCCCATGCATTACACGCATTGTCTATGGGGCATTAAACGGGTTCACGCTTTTGGCCCCCAGAACGATCTTGATTGCAATGACGAACATGCACCAAATCCCTTTGGATTTTGCACGTAGTGCTTGCGACCCCTTTCTAGGTTCTTTCCCCTATCCCAATTTCTTTCAAGCTTCGTAGGCATAGCCACTACCATCACATCAAGGTCACTGTTGAGGCCTTTCTTTCGCCCTACCTATCTCCAATATCACAGAAGCTACAGACTTCGTACAAATTGCTCTGGATAGTCCGAGAGAAGCTCTTTCGTTTGACACGTAGAAACATGGCGTCATTGCACGCACATCGTTGTGACACGATTGCATTTCTAGTATTCTCCTGGTTTTCCTTATCGTCCAAAAATCCCATTCGTTTTGCACGTAGTGCTTGTGATTCCTAGTTAGGTGCTTTCCTCATGTTCTTTTCCATTCAAATTTTATAGGCATAGTCTCTAACATCTCTTCAAGGTCACTACATTCTTCGATTTTCGAAATCACTCATGCATAACCGTCCAGGCGCCATTTTGACCGTTTCTGGTCCATTTTCAGGCCTTTCTATCTTCCTTCCTATCTCCACTATCCTAGATCCTACAAACTTCTAACAAATTCCTCTAGATAGTCTAAGAGATGTTCTTTAATCTGCGACGCATAACATGCCCTTCAAAATGCCATCTTCATACTCAAAATTCAAATCTGAAACCGACTCCATCAAAAATCTCAAAAATTCTTGAAAAATTGACCCCTAAATAATCTAAAACTGCCATAACGTTCTCATATAAATTCCGTTTTGTATTTAAATCTCACAGTATCTTTATCTCATAATTGCACATAGCCATGCCAAATTTCACGCTCCAATGGTTCTGCAAAACATAAATAGCGCCCTCTAAAGTTCTGGGAATTGGCTTTCTTTCTGTGGCCGTATCTCCATTATAGCTTGGAAGAACCGTACCTTTTTTTGGATTTAGATAATTGAAGATATGCCCTTTCCAGCCATATACAAAATTATATACCCTATCACTGACCAAATTTGAGAAAATTACCCTCCAAATTCGCCATTTTCAAGAAAATTCCGAAATAACCTCAACTTGCTCTAAAATGGCGATCGTTATACCTTCATCAATGAAACTTGGCAAAAACATGTATCCATATACGTGACAACTGTTCGCAAAGTTTAGTAAAATTCGAATATGTCAGCGCAAAGTTATCGCCCAAAACGAAGAATTTACTATGCATTACGTAATAGCGCGTTTTATGCGTGCAATACATTGCGCGCAAATAACAATGGTGTCAAACTGACCGCAATGAAGTGCCCTTTCGAATGATACCAAGTATAGTATATGTTCACGTAGAAAATTGTGAGTAAATCGCATTTGAACAAAGGTCACTATACGAATTCCGCCGAGTTTCCGCCCGAATCTGACACGTATCGGCTAGGACGTCATTTTTTCAGACTGCTTTTCGCCCCTTAAATGTCCTTTTTTTTCCTTGAAAATTTGCAGTGGCATACCGAGTTCCAATACGCAGGGCACCTCTTGGCCAAATTTTTGAAATTGGTAAAGGGGGCCATTCAAGACGCCATTTTGTTCTATAAACCTATTTTACATCATGTGTTTCGATAGGATTATCATAGAAAAAAAAAAGTGGTTTACAATAACAACCATGAAATACTCTTTCTAATGATACCAAATACGGCCCATAAAGAGACATAAAGAGAGAGAGAAAAAACAATTTAACTCCGGTCACAATAAAGATCCTGTACGTTTTCCGCCCATGCATTACACGCATTGTCTATGGGGCATATCGGGTTCATGCTTTTGGCCCCCAGAACGATCTTTATTGCAATGACGAACATGCACCAAATCCCATTGGTTTTTACACGCAGTGCTTGCGAGCCCTTTCTAGGTTCCCCTATCCCAATTTCTTTCCAGCTTCGTAGGCATAGCCACTACCATCCCATCAAGGTCACTGTTGAGGCCTTTCTTTCGTCCTACCTATCTCCAATATCACACAAGCTACAGACTTCGTACAAATTGTTCTGGATAGTCCGAGAGAAGCTCTTTCGTTTGACACGTAGAATCATGGCGTCATTGCACGCACATCGTTGTGATACGATTGCATTTCTAGTTGCAATGACGACCTTCGTCATTGCCTTGTTTTCGTTCACATTCTGCCCCATTAATATTCTCCTCCTGGTTTTCCTTATCCTTATCGTCAGGAAATCGCATTCGTTTTGCACGTAGTGTTTGTTATTCCTAGTTAGGTGCTTTTCTTATGTTCTTTTCCTTTCAAATTTCATAGGCATAGTCACTAACATCTCATCAAGGTCACTACATTCTTCGATTTTCAGAATCACTCATGCATAACCATCCAGGCGCCATTTTGTCCGTTTCTGGTCCATTTTAAGGCCTTTCTTTCTTCCTTCCTATCCCCACTATCCTAGATCCTACAAACTTTTAACAAATTCCTCTAGATAGTCTAAGAGATGTTCTTTCATCTGCGACATATAACTTGACCTTCAAAATGCCATCTTCGTACTCAAAATTCAAATCTGAAAGCGACTCCGTCAAAAATCTTGAAAATTCTTGAAAAATGGACCCCTACAAATCTAAAAATAGCAATAACTTTCTTTTACCAATTCCGTTTCGTCTCATCTTCTCGCAGTATCTTTATCTCATAATTGCACATAGCCATGCCATATTTCACGCTCCAATGGCTATGCAAAACATAAATACCGCCCTCTAAAGTTCTGGGAATTGGCTTTCTTTATGTGGCCGTATCTACATTATGGCTTGGCAGACCCGTACCCTTTTTTGGATTTAGATACTTGAACATATGCCCTTTCCAGCCATATACAAAATTATATACCCTAACACTGACCGACTTTGCGAAAAATGCCCTCCAAATATGCAGTTTTCAAGAAAATTGAGAAATAACTTCAACATGCTCTAAAATGGCGATCTTTATACGTACGTCAATGAAACTTTGCAGACACAGTCATGTATCCATATACGTGACAACTGTCTGCCACGTTTGGTAAATTTTAATAACGTCAGCGCAAAGTTATCGCCAAAAATGATGAATTTGCTATGCATTACGTAATAGCGCCTTTAATGCGTGCAGTACATTGCGCGCAGATGACAATGGTGTCAAACTGACCGCATTGAAGTGTTCTTTCGAATGATACCAAGTATGGTATATGTTCACACAGAAAATTGTGAGTAAATTGCATTTGAACAAGGGTCACTTTACGAATTCCGCCGAGTTTCCGCTCGATTATAACATGTATCGGCTATGACGTAATTTTTTCAGACTGCTTTTCGCCCCCTAAACGTTCTCTTTTTTCCTTGAAAATTTGCAGTGACATTTCGAGTTGCAATACGCAGGGCACCTCGTAGCCCGATTTTTGAAATTGGTCAAGGGGGCTATTTAAGACGCCATTTTGTCCTATAAATATATTTTACATCACGTGTTTCGATAGGATTATCATAGGAAAAAAGAGAGTGGTTTACGATAACAACCATGAAATTATCTTTCCAATGTTACCAAATACAGCTCATAAAGAGTTAAGAGAGAGAGAAACAAAAACAAATCAAGTCCGGTCATAATACAGATCCTGTACGTTTTCCGCCCATGCATTACACGTATTGTCAATGGGGCAATTCGGGTTCACGCTTCTGGACCCCAGAACGATCTTTATTTTTCTTGAAATTTTACAGGCACATTCTAAGTGGCCAAGTGCAGAGCATCAAGAAGCCGGATTTTTAAAATCGGTCAAGCATGACATTAAATGCTACTTCATACTCTGCGTAACTAGTCAGAAAGATGCTCTTTCGTTTGATACGTAAAAACATGGCGTCATTGCACGCACATCGTTGTGACACGATTGCATTTCTAGTTTTCATCTTGCGTCCGTAAAGAGAGTGAGGTAGGGAGAGAATAAAAGAGAGATATAAAAGGAGAGGAGGAATAAAGAACGTGTCTGAGAGAGATGACCGAAACACTTTTTAAACAACAATATTATACTGTATTACTGTTTAAGTGGCAGCACCAATAAAGCCTTTACCTTTCTTAGCTGCATATGACATTTCTGTTGATGTTGTATTCTATTGTACATGTTTCTCTTTAACTTGTACGCTATGTTTTGTAAAATGTTGTTTATGATGTTTTTATGATGAATGCAAAAAAGAAGAAGATAAATTCAAAATGACACGACCCCTCCTTCTGCTCCTCGCCTCCTCCTCCTCATGGCATTGGCCTTTCTCGGCACTGAGATTGGCTTACTGAATTATATGAAGTTTAGATACGATTGTGTGTGTGCGTGCGTGTGTGCGTGCGTGTGTGAGTGTGTTTGTGGGTCTGTGTGTGTGTTTCGGTTTTGTCTGTCGCTCCAATTTGGGGTATTCTGAGGGGGCTAGGAACAGTGTGTGGTGGAAGTGTGGTCGGATGGAGTGTGTGTCGCATGATGGGGAGGGGGGGGGGGGTAGTAGTAGTAGTGTGTTTGGTTGGATGGGGTTATTTGTTTTATGATACAACTGATTTCATTTTTGTTTTCATCAATTGTACAATGTATGTAATGTAAATGTTTTGAATTTATGTCAAGGAAAAAAAAAAAAACTTTATTTCTAAAAATTAATTTGTATTGTTTGGAATCAATAAAGAAAAAACCATGAAAAAAAAAGAGTGTGTGTGTGCCTGTGTATTTATTTTATAGTTTGTATTATGTTGAGTTTCAGTGCATCTAAACTATGTATACAATTTATCGGGAATCTACAGAAAATTATTTTGTAGCTTATAGTAAAAATTAGAGATACAAGAAATAGGACGAAAGAAATAATATCAGTCAGCTGTTAATAGTATGCGCTGGTACTGAGAGACGAAATCATTGTATGTATGGCAGTGTTGATTTAATGATAGATATACATGTATATAAATATAAAACCATGATGGAAAGTTCTGTTTATAAAGGCCATCCATGGAAACAGAGAAAGTGGCCACTGTAGACAGGTGGCGTTTCGAAACAGGTTCTAAAGCACACATTTCTTTTTGGAGGGAGACGAAATACAATGTACATTGTCATTGTAGACAGGCGGCTTTTATAGAGAGTTGGCCGCTGAGACAGATTCCACTGTACCTCATTTTAGTGATGATGAAGAAACCATTTCCAATGTTAACTGATCACTAAAGGAAGTATGCTGAACGTATCTAACTCTATCCTTTTGTATTCTCTCCATAACAGCGCATAGGAACATACATGTAATTTGTTATGTGTATGGCAATTTTTTTATGACAGATCTCGCAATTTGCAGTAGTTAGAATTTGAAGAAGAGATGTAAATTCTTAGGAAGATTTTCACGGTTAGACAAAACATGTAAAAATGCAGAGGCCTACCCAGCATGATGTGGGAGCTGGGATATCCCCCTCCTGTTCTGAAAACTTGCATAGGAGTAGCAAGGACACAAAGGGAAATTGCCCCTCCCTCTCTATTCTTCCGCTAAATAAGGTCATCCACGGAACTATGTGACTATGTGATTTCGTGTGTCACCCCTCCTCCTTGTTCTGAAGGATCGAGGGGGTGGTGGTGGTGGTGGGGGGGGGGGGGTCAATGCAATTTGCAATTGGTGTCATTGCACCAACCACACTGCCTGCAGAGGAGTTCCACTCCGTTTCCTTCCCTAATCCCTATATATCATTTGCTGGAAACGCATAAGTGATACACACAAAAATATGTCTACATGTATGTGAAAATAAATTCAAGCAGGCCTTAGGAAATGATAGCACTATTTCAGATTACATTACATTTGAAAAATGCTTTTGACTGTGACGTTTTAGTTGCCAATAGGAAAATCAGGATCTTTTGGTAGAAAAAAAAAATCACATGATTGAACCCTTGTATTTCATATTATGTATACAGTGTATATATGTGTCTGTAGAATTATTTGATTAATTTGCTTGTAAACTGATAACTTTTTACTTATTCCATTCATAAGTAAATACATTGAAATAAATATATCATTTGATATTGTTACGTTTTTCCGAAAAATCTTATTATGTTATACAAGTCTATACGTTCTGTTCATTAGTTCAGGCGTCTGAACTATCTTAACTTGTTAAATGAAACTCTTTCTCTTTCAGACATCATACAAAACGAAATTAATTGAGAATGTTCAAGAAAACTTAAAAACAGACGTTATGTCCGAATCCTTCATTTAATTTTCAATCTATCAAATTTCATACATCAATATTGGTATGACTAATTACTATAAACTCACCTTCACCTTCAAATATATCTAACCATTCAGGGGGGTTGTGTATTTCTTCGGATGGAAAGTATTATAAGTGTTGCTAAACCTTATTTGTATTTTTTATACAATTTTCTTCTCATATTATCAAACTTATTATAAATTCATTTAGTCACAATTGTTTAGATATTTACAAATCTTTTGTGTAAGAACATGATGTCTTTATTTGTATGTATTACATGGTATTCATATTTTTAATTTTTTTTAATCAGGAAATGAAAATAAACAAGCGAACGAACGACAAACGTGCTTTTCCATAAAATACAATACTCGGTCAGTTTATTCACTTTCTGATTTGCACGTAATCCATGATAAAGAACAGCAACAACGACAATGACGACACAATAATAAGAATAATATTACTCCGTTCTTTTAGAGCGCATAACATATTACAGGATAGCATGTCCCTATGCGCTTTAAATAGAAAGGAAAGAATTACAAGAAAAAGTCATACAAATTACCCCAAAAATCACTTAGAAGCAAAAAAGTACATGTAGTGTTGGACGCTGAGTTCATGTGTGTACACTTTTAACATTGAATAAATACCTTTAAAGAGAAATCTTAAAGTTGTTAAAATTATTGTGATTTCTCATGGAATCTGGAAGTGCATTCCATAAAACTGAGGAGGCGTGGGTAAAAGAACGTTCACCGTATATTTTTGCTGTGGTGGGAGGGACAATGAATAATGATTTTGAGCTTGATCTTAACGAGTAGGCCGACATAATGATAATAGTTCACTTAAATAAGAAGGGGCAATGTCATGAAAGCAACACGGTGGACCATTTTCTACCCAAATATGAAATGACGCTGGGCTTAACCTTTTTTCAAATCGGGTTAACAAAGGACCGCTGGAGGTCTAAGTATTTTTTTAAATCGTGATCTTACATGGAGGCTCTGGTTTAACCGACTTTGTAGAATACAGACCTTTTGGTTTCTTCCGTATTTTCATTTACCCAGACCCACTCGCACATACACACACAACCATTAACAAGCACACAGCTAATTACACTATCAACTCATTTCATTTTCATTTCATTTATTTTCCACTTCTCATAAAAAAACATATAACAATTTACATACAATATCTGATTAAATACAACAAAACAAAACAAGAAAATAACATAACAATCTTAAAAGAATTTTAAGCACCCAGAGCTGTCGGATCGAACTAGGGTTGGGTATTGGTATAGCAGAGAAGTAGATTGGTTTTTTCAATCTCAAATCTACAGTTACAAATAAAAAAGGAAAATGCTTTTGTTAAACGTGATTTTAATAAAGAAAATTCACAGCTTTTTGTAAATGAAATTATGAATGTATGTTGGTCTGTTGAAAATCATGATGCTAATGAAGCCTATAATGATTTTTTGCAAAAGTTTTTAAACATTTATGATTCATGCTTTCCAATTAAAAAGTCAGTTAAAAAGGAATTCAAAAATAAACCATGGTTTAATAAACCACTACGTAAGCTCTGTAATAAAAAATGTTACTTATACAGACGATATGTTAAAAAACCAACTCCAGAAAGACATGAAAAATACAAGAATTTCAGAAATAAGGTAACTGAAGAAATTAAAGAAACAAAGAGAGCATATTTTAAAGGTAAATTTCAAAATGCTGCAGGTGATATGAAAAACACATGGAAAATAATCAATGGAGTACTGGGTAGGGGTGTAAAGAAGAAGGTGCTACCAAGTTCAATTCAGTGCAATGATGCAATGATAAATGGGACAGCAGCAATGTGTAATGCTTTTAACAAATACTTTGTAAATATAGGCCATACACTGTTTTCTTCTTTTGTAAATTTTGGGGACTGCATGCAACATGTAATAAAAAATAATTCATCTGCATTTTTTACTCCGTGTACACCAAAAGAAGTTATTAATATTGTTTCTAAACTTAAAAATGGCAAGAGTCCTGGTTTTGATGGAGTGGATATCACATTGGTTAAAAATGTTATTCATATTTTATGTTACCCCTAATGTGATATTATCAATTTATCTTTAAATACTGGTGATGTCCCAGACAAACTTAAAATTGCAAAGGTTATTCCTATTTATAAAAATGGATCAAATGATAATTTATCAAATTATAGGCCCATATCTATTCTTCCTATTTTTTCAAAGATTTTAGAGAAATGTGTATATAGTCGTGTATATAAATTCTTGGAAAAGTGCGATATTATTACTCCCAAACAATTTGGTTTTCGAGCGGGACACTCTACTTCTTCTGCCATCACTGATTTTATTCATAAAGTTACAAATGCCTTTGATAATAAATAAATAATGATTGGCCTGTTTTTAGATCTTAGCAAGGCTTTTGATTCTCTTGATCACTTAATATTATTAAAAAAATTGGAATGTTATGGTTTTAGAGGTATTGTACTGGAATGGTTCAAAAGTTATTTAAGTAATCGCAAACAATATGTTGTTCTAGAAAAATGTGAATCACAGACAATGGCGATAAGATGTGGAGTGCCCCAGGGCTCAATTCTTGGGCCATTATTATTTCTTTTATATGTAAATGATATTTGCAATGTTTCAAAAGTGCTAGAACTGATAATATTTGCAGATGACACTAGTGTGTTCATGTCCCATCAAGATATTGTATCTCTTCAAAATATTTTTAATACAGAATTTGCTAAACTGGTTGATTGGTTATATATAAATAAACTTGTAATCAACATTAAAAAAACACACTTCATGATTTTTATCAAAAAACACATTGATGTTACCCAAATAAAGGTTAAAGTTAAGGAATCAGTTATTGAACACGTTACACATTTAACTTTTTTAGGAGTCACAATTGATGATAAATTAAATTGGAAGGAACACACTGGTGTCGTCTGCAATAGATTGGCTAAACATGTTGGTATATTTTATAAATTGAAATCTTTACCTAAAGAAATATTAATAATTTTGTATAATACATTAATATTACCCCACTTAAATTCTTGTATTCTTGTATGGGCATGCTCTAGTATGCAAAATACAAATAGGCTTTTGATTTTACGAAAGAAAATTATAAGAATTATATCGCACAGCCAATACCTTGCTCATACTTTACCTCTTTTTTACAACCTAAATTTTTTAAAAGTAAACGATATTTATGTTTATCAATGTGCACTTTTTATGTATCTATGCTTTAAAAAACTTTTACCAAATACTATTTTACAATATTTTCAACTTAATAAGAATATTCATGGCCACCAGACCAGGATTTTAAATAATTTTCATATTCCAGGAGTAAGGACACTAGTTTTTTTTTTTTTTTTTTTTTTTCCCTTTTTTTTTTTACTTCCTTTTTTATAACAAATACAAAATTTAAATAATGTACTTAGTTTTTTATACAATTACTGGAGACAGACTTTTACATAAGGCCCAGCCTTCCTGTCTAGTCTCCAAATACTTTCATTAATGTACATGTTTAAAATGTTTTTCCCTTGTCCATCATGTCTTCTCCACTTGTGTTATCCTCATGTTATATATTGATACATGTATTATATTCTAACTTTTATATGTTTGTTTTCCTTGTATATTTTTAATGAAAGTATTGAATAAAACAAGGGAATTTTATTCACGGAAATATTTTGAAGATTTTAGGAACGTTTACTAAAATCAGAGAGTGAATTCATATTACTTATTTCTAACTCCATACATACAGTATACAGTAAACTCATTTAGGCTGATATATTCATTTTCTTTCTGCTTTTCATTTTCTGCTAATCATGCTAGCCATTGGAAAAGTCGAGTTTGTTATGCGCTTTTAAGTTGGCTTATTTTGTGAAATAGTATACTAAGTCGGCTTTTAATGAGAATAACATTGTGCCTCAGTGTAAATAAAACTTGCGAAAAAATACTGAACATGAAACCTGTATATTCAGTTATAAATGTAAACTATAAAATGACGTTATCTTTCAGTTTAGCCATGGACAGTATCAGAATACAAGGGTTAATATTAACGTATTTCAAGCAAAAATGTTATAATTTAATACATAGGCCTAGTTTTGTATTGGTGTACATCTATACAATCTGGCAAATACAGGCAAATTCAATATTTGGTGCTTATGTTTTTATTTACTAACAGCTCGGTGAGTTAAGAATAAAAGCTAGTGTAAGTTTTCTTCAATAAATGTCTTTTGTGCCGTGTCTATGTTTTAAGTGAGAGGAAGCAAGTTGTATAGCATAACCGACAGACTGAGGTGACAGAGGCATATTGAAAGAAGTGCGAGGAGAAAGAATGTGAGGGAGAGAGAGAGAGAGAGAAAGTAGGAAGGGTAGGGGGAAGAAAGAGACTGGTAAAATTTCACATTTCTTGGTTACAAAATACTGTATCAAGACAATGGATTTGAGAAATTCAACGTGACATTCGCTGGGCCAAGAGCGCTTTATGTCATCTTGTCTTGAAGATTTTATTTACTAACCACCGTACATATGAATACTTAAACACAACGCTTTGAACTTTGAACTGTGGACTATGTTTCCAATGAGTAGATCATATAGGCCTACTGTTTAGCTGGTGAATGCCGGATATTTCACAAACACTCCCCTTTCCTTTCACTTTTCTTTCATTGTTATACATTCAAACTGTACACTGTAACACCAATCAATTTTTTAATAGTGGAGAAGTCATCATCGCAACGGAATAATACAGTAGATTGTTAGTAAGTAATATCTTTCATTCATGATTATAAATATTATTTGTAATTATTATGACATAAATTTAGAAACAAAAGACGTTAGATAAGTAATGCTTTTCTTTCCCATTGTCTTATTTCAAATACATTACGAGTTACGGATGCGCTTCAATACGAATGCAATTAATGATCAAAGTGTATAAGACATGACATTATTCATAATTTGCCTGATTCGGTATGAATAAATCAGTCATAATGTAGTGTCAAGCGATCAGAATAGAAGACACAATAATAATAAACAAAATAGTTGAGGTAAATTAAATTGTGTGTGAAATGCTTAATATTGTATTAAAGGTTATGTTTCTGCTTCCCCACTTATTTTCCCTCCATCCCTCGTTTACGTATTTGACTCTTTTTTCCCCTTCTGATCCGCTTCTCTATCATGTCTTCTCCTAAAGTCATAGCTCTTATTGTATTTGTATTATTGTTAACGATGCAGGATACTTGCTACAACTTGCACCTCATCATGGCGTCCAAGTTCCCAGCAGAGAAAGATGAAAAGGTCAAGCTACGCACTAGAAAAGGTCATGATATGACATGGTCATGTGACATACACGGTGAGCCAATCGCTTTTTACTGTAAAGAACATGGATTACCCGTCTGTGACAGATGTGCTATTAAAGATCACCAGAAACCATGTAACCTTGACAATATTGGAGATGTCATATTGGAGCTGGTCACGAAGCTGGATGATAAACGACTTGAAATAAAGGAATCGAAACCACATTTACAAAATCTTGACTCTAAAATACAAACTTGTACAGCTGATGCAAGAAACCATCTTCAGTCAATCGATGGTGCGGCTAACGCTTCGTTCGAGAGTAAAATGAAGAGCGTGAAAGACCAGACACGGGATAAAATTTGTTTGATAAACGAGGAGGCGGATGAAGACATACTAAAGATCAACATCAAGAGAGAAAAACGGATTAAATCATGTAATGAAGAAGCAAAAGAGCGACAACTAATCATCAAAGAAAGCCAAACAAAGGTCGAATCAAAGACAAAGGCAATCAGCAAAGTGGTTGCTGAAAAGATAACATATCTTATGAGCAAGAATCAGCATGCAATCAACACTATGAATAATATTGATGCCAGGATCAAACGAATCAAACAAGATGACAAAACATTAGTGAAAGAAGCTCCTCAAGTACTTGCATCCCTAGATAACAATGTAAGTTTGATTGTTTATCAATATGTTAGCGACTGTCTTGACCATATACAGCGTCAAGTTCAGAAAGTGAAGTTTCTCGAGGGTGAAGTAGGTGGAGAACACTACGGGAGAATTGATGGCTATATCGGTAAATGGGAGCTTGTCAAGTCAACACAGATTCCAACGACTGTTAATAAGCCTTGGGTGTGTGGTTCGACCAGTCAAGATGAGATATGTCTGCGGGACGTAGATACCAATGCCATGTACGTTAACAATATCAGCACTGAACACACACAGAAAGTCATTGAAGGAGATAGTAAGGTGAGCATTACATCATGCATCCCCATAGACAGCAACGTAATAGTATGTGGACGAGACTCCACGGTTAGCAGCTTGGATGGATGCATCACTCTCTATGACAAACAGTGGAAGGTGATTAGAGACATCACCATACCGAGGAATAACACTACTGCTAATCCTAATGTGTACGTAGAAGTTGATAGGGATGAGATGATCCTCGCTACTCAGTACATTCGGTCTAATATCTACGTCATTGACCCTACTGATGGTAAGATAGTAAACACTGTTTCGATGCAGGGCAAGGTGGTAATGGGTGGGATACAAGCCTTGTCATCAGGTCATATCGTTGTGAAGACAGGTGATAAGGAATTCACTCTCATCTCACGATCAGGAGAAAAGGTTGTCATACACTGTGATGAGTGGTGCGCGTTACGGTGTCGTGTTGACAAACTGACAGACACACTCTACAACACATACTGGGATAAAGAGCGTAATATCTACGCAGTTGATCAGGTGTCATGTGATGGCATCATACAAGCAAAGAGGATCGTGGAGTACGAGAAATCAGACGTATGCTACTTGGCTAACCCATGCCTCGTAACTCCATCTGGTCACCTTGTAGCGTGTAACGGAGACAAGCTTTTGTTTTACGAGAAGAGATTTATTGTATAAGCCATCAGAAGAAAAATATGGAATTTTTCATATTGCAGGCCTAGTTTGCCTCAATGGAATATTGGCTTGATCAATTGATCGCATAAACCAGTGAGAAGGTAATGCACCTCCTTTTCCCACGAAGGTATCTGTTCACATACTTAATACTAACATATTTTTAATATATATTACTTCGAGAGTCTCAGGGAAGCTGATCACACCGCAAGGGGAGACCGTACGTGGGCGTGCCGTGGATTGCGCTATCGTAGCGCGACCCACGGTCCGCCCATTGGCATTCGCCGGATTCACACCGCAGTGAGAACGCGCGGTTTATATTCCACACACTAAGAATCTTGCTCTACGATTGGTCAAAAGTAAATCACGGGATGAAAGATAGTTCACCCATTATTGATGGGAGAAGCAAAAAGTTCGTTACACTGTGTAGATTGTACTACTATCTACACAGTGCAACGCACTTTCGCTGAAGATTATCCAAAAGCGCACTAAAACAGGCGTAATTAAGCGCGCATTACCAATGAGCGCAATTAAAGCAAACACATGCGCGCCCCGTACCTTCAAGGGGTTGGGTTAAACTTTTAACTTTTTTGGTGTGAATTTGGGCCTGGTGTCTTTCATGTAGATGCATACACGTCCTTTTCTTTTTGTAGTTAAATTGTTTTAGATGTGGAATATAGAGCAAATAATATTTTCAGGCGATGGAAAACTATCACTTCCTCGTCGATCAGAATGTATACGCTATCTTTCCTCAGCTTCGCTTCGGAAAGATAGCTACATCCAGATCGCCTCGGAAGTGATAGTTTGTCCCATCACCTTCACCAACGGTAGTTATTTGCTTATTATCGTAGCACCCCCTTTTTTGAGAGGTCATGTTGCCATGACGCGTGACATCATGAGGTCAGAGCGGTCAAAGATTTCGCGCGCTATTACTAATTAGGAGTGTTGAGTTGTACCGATTCAGATTCAGATCGCACCGAAATAGAATTAGTATAAAATTCCCCGCGTGTAGAACGATGACTTCCGGCGTGCTATCGTAGCTCGGGTTCATACCGGCAGAGATAGTGGAGTCTAGCGCGCGCTAGACCGCGCTATCTCTCGTGGACCACCCCCAAGAGGTGCTCCAGTGGCACGCCGTTTTGGCTCGCCGTGGCTCGCTGTTGGGCGGACCGAAACGACGTTGTACCTTCCACACCGCAGAGATAGCGCGGTCTAGCGCGCGCTAGACCGCGCTATCTCTGCCGGTCTGAACAGCCTCAGGGACTGTTTAGTAGTTGTTAGAAACCCCATACCCGGAATAAAATAATTCGTCACGTTTCAATTATTACAAAATATTGTATTTCTTAATATGATAATGGAAATTTGAATCACAGTAATTTATAAATGGGGTTCAAACATTTTGAAGTAAACCGGGTTAACATTACCTTCTGTATGTTTATATACCTTATACACTGTATATGATTAATCTTGATTTTAATGAAATTGTTTTTCGAAGCTATCTTGGGATCAATATTCAAATGGACAGGATTAAAATGAAGCATGGATCAGGAAATGACTACTCAATCTGAAAGAAAAAGTCAAAACTAGAGTTATTTTCTTTCGGTGGTACACAACATTTTTAGATTGAAGTCACCGCGAGATTCCAAGAGGGGTTTTAAAAGGGCAAATGTTGCCCCAAATCGTTTCAGGTTTTATGTTAGTGATGTGTACACATAGCTGGCACTTGGAGGGTTATGACGGGGAAAGTTTATTTGATATTGAAATATATCATTGATTTATACTCTTTTATTGTGATATTATTGTAAATAATAGAATATCAAAAAGTATAATAGATCGAAGAAACAAAAATGAAGTCGGGTGAACGCTTTTATGAACCGGGGCATTGGGTTCATCGTAATGACTATTATTGATTTATACTTTTTAGTGTGATATTATTGTAGGTGCACGAAAATTGTAAAAAATAACAGTTTCTTGAAGTTGCGTGAACAATTTCATGAAACGAGGCATTGCATTCGTCATATTGATTATCATTGATTTATACTTTATATTCCATTATTGAAATGTAAACGTAATATTATTGTAAATGCATCTGAATTCATGATACATTGATGTATGTACTAAAAAACAAATGATAGATGATTTAAAATGTCTTGCATCTATATCAAATCGTAACTAAGTATGAATTTGTTATACAATTTGTTTGCATACAGCTGTTAATAAAATCTTTCCAAATTAACTGTAAAATATGTAGCTCAAATCAGTCAATGAAATTGAAAACTTCACATAGCCTTTATGAATTTCATCAGTTCTATAGAGTTATTATTTTGTATCTCTTCTTCGGTTTTTACTGTTCTCTTCTACATAAACCTTAATAACTTGTACATGTAGCCGACATACTAGTACAATGTTCTTCTTTTTATATCGCTACCCTCAATATTGGCACTGGCTCTGGTAAAGTATATTTTTTAAGAAAATCAAGCTGTCATTAATGAGAGGAGTATCTATATATTTGTTCTTATTATCGTATTTTCTTTCATTTTTACAAAGGATATGCGAAGTCTACTCCAAAAAATAATATTCATATTCATATTCATATGCTTTTAATAGATGCAGAAAAACAAGAGATACAGAGGCCCAAACTTGAGTAAAATCGGACAATAAGTTATGAATTGTTATTAAAGTATGAAAAACTACGGAACTTAGAAAATCACGACACAAATTGCCAATTTGGTTATCAATTTGTGACGTCATTACCTCACTATTTATCAATTGCTTTAAATATTTGTAGCCCATTAAAGGTACCATGACCCATTTGCAGGTTAAAAAAAATATGAAAAGGTTAAATTCGGCATTTGAAAGACAATACTTAGAACTTGCCACATAACAAAAGGGTTTAAAAATGGCTTTTTGTGGGAAAATAACACCCATTAGTTGTCGAATCGACATAAGTGATTGCAATCACCTCAGTAAAAGTCTGATTTTCGGACCCTTGATGTTTATTCATAATCATTGATTTTTATTTAAATAGTTTATCAACATTCACATTTGTCTTCTGATTTAACAGGAAAAAAACCCCTATATATTAGTGCATCCTCACAAAAACACATTACTATCAATATAGGTTGGATGCTGGTGTGATCCGTATAATCCTTCTCTCCGCACCTAAGTTAACATACGGCCACAAGCCTCTGCATCCCTTCCCTACTTTATATTTATTTATCATCCGATTATTACCTCTTAGATGTGCAATATAAATGATTTTTTAGACGAAAAGCATTGCAATATTCCTTTTCGGCGTCATGGATTACATAGTTCGGCATTCCCGTAGCCAAATTAAAGCTCAAAGAGAAGTGAGAAGGGATATTATTTGTAATCTTGCTTGATTCGTATATCCTTCTCTCATGCACCTAAATACACTTAAGATCACAAGCTTATAAATCCGCTCCCTCCATATGTGTGTGTATGTGTGTGTTTTCTCTTCCTCTCTCTCTCTTATTTTATATATATATATTTCTTCTTCTCCACTCTCTGTCTCTTTGTATTTCGCCCTCTCTTTTTCAGTACCAACCCCCACCCCTCTCTTGCTCCCTTTCTTTCTTTATCTCTTTCTCTCCTCTTTCACTCCTTCCCCCTATCTCTCTCTCTCTCTCTCTTTCTACCTCTCCCTCTTTTTTACATTTTTTCTTCTAAATGTATGTATCTCTCTTTTTTACTCTTCATCTTGTTGGCGCATCCCGATTCTCTAGAAACTGTAAAGATTTTTCTGCAATTAAACTCCCATACTTAATATATTTGATGCAGTCGCATTATTGTGGCTAGCAGGAAAATAATCATACAGTGTATTTGAATTATTGATTTTTAAATAATGCTTTGAAAGAGTCGACAGAAAGACTTTTCTTTCTGACTTCGATACGGGAAGCAGCAAACAGAGTTGACAAAAGACTTAACTCCGTTTCGTTGACGTCTCCGCCATGCATCATGTTTTTCGTCTTCTTTGTGCATGGCTGTTCGTCAACAAAACAGAGTTAAGTCTTTTGTCAATTATGTTTGTTGCTACGGCAGGCAGCCAGTGAAAATGTACTCGTTCAATCAAATTATGGAAATGCAAGCATTACTTAAAAAAAAAACTTTGTTAGTCCTGGCTCATTCTAGAAATGTGATTTTCTCTTTGAAATTCAGATACCGCCCGTCAAATGACTTTTTGGTTTCCCCTCTTCAAATTGTTTTAATCGCTCATGCGTGAAATATGCATCATATGATATGGGTTGCACCAAATGAAAGAGGGGGATCTAAACTTGACAAATATGTGTCATTTATTAATTATAATTGTGATTAAGTTATGATAAAACATTTATAATTCTCGGTTTCGCTCTTTCTGGGACGCACTGTATATATATAGGCCTATATATATTATAAATCTTGCCAAAGAATGGAACTAGGCTCTATTAGCACTTGTGCTAACCTTTAGTTACTATTTACTTCTCATACAGATAAGTGATTCACATACTACTTACGCGTATATCTTTTGTACATTAAAAAATATGCAAATCTATGTATAAATATCGTTTTAAAACCACTACTGTTCAATCAACATTACTCTTCTGTTTTAGCTTCATATATCAGTAATATTTTTTGCATTGTATGATTGTTCATATACTGTCATTTTTGTGACGTGTAGTTGTTGATAACTTAAAAATTAAAATTCAATTTCAAATATTTGTATTAGAGAAGTAAATTGGTTCTGGGATGAAAGCTGAAAAAAATTCGGTCAATGCAGGACATTTACACTATTGCTGCTTCCTACATTACTCGTTATTTTTTCTTTTTTCTTCTTCTTTCCTTCACCCTTAACAGGTGATTTTATTACAACAAAATAATCAAACTCACATACATGTTTGTTTAACTTCTTAACTTCTTTCAACAAATATAAACCACAATTTTTTTTCTTTCATCTTTTCTCTTTTGATTTCTCAAAATTATCATTTTATATGAGCTCCAAAAGGCAATTGTAACAATATCATCAATATTTTTTTCCAAATTGTTTTTTAACAAAAGCCCATGATTAAAATCAATATCTACATTATAGACACGCTTTATCATTTCCATTAATTTTTAACAGAGGGGAATGTTCATGTCACATTTAAAAAAAAGCATGAAATAAATCTTTTCTACAGTTACATGTTTCACATATATCGGAATTGATAAATCCCCATAAAAACAGCATTTTTTTTTTCTCACAGGAATCAAATTATAAATTGTCTTAAAATTAGATTGTTTCAATTTATTTTCCTTTACATTCATCAAATTTCTGTGGAATATCTTTTTCCAGTTTAAATGATAACCAATTAAGTTTGTCCAGTATGATGGACTTTCATCTCCTATGTCATTCCTTGCTAGAATATGATAAAATAACCTACTTGACACAAATTACAATTGTTTTTCTTTTTTACCAATTGGTATAGTTGGAGTTTCTAACAAAAGAGATTCTTTTAAGTTATCAGTCCAAACTTTTGGTATTGTATTTCTCAATTTAGTAAAACAAAAAAGTGCTGTCGCTTTCGCTTTTTTTATTTTTCAATGGTTGTTATCAATTTTGACATGGAAATAAAGTTTCTTTTAATATAAATATGTTTTACAAAGATTATGTAACTTATAGGTACCACCCTTTATAAAAGAATGGCTGTTTTTTCATGCGTAATATATTTATTATACCATAAAATCTGAGCATCCAAATGAATATAATCCTGTTTCACAATATCATTTATATATGACCAGGCTTTCATAATTTCACACATACATTACTCGTTATATCACGTGGTAATACTTCATCTGACTTTAAGGACGGTTATGATCAGTCAGGTCAACACATAATGTACGAAACAAGTAATTCCGACCATAACTGCGATTATAGTGCCATCAGCTGACTGGTGGCAGCTCTTTGCATCTCCCAATGCAAAACCGGTCAGGTTTCCCCTCGGACCAATATCTTCAGTATTTTCAGAGATCGACTGAAAGATCTTGCTGCTGCCATCTTTCACACTCGGGTAACACTGAACCGACAGGTCAGAGTATTCGCCTGTCTCGTCACCGTTGATGACCTCGATATGGACGAGGACATTGATGTCAAGCGTATTCCCTTCACTGATGGCGCGACAAGTTAGAGAAATATTGATCTCTTCTTCATCAACGTAAAGACGGCTGGAGTCCAATTTTACCCACAGTGATCCGGCTACTATTTCTATATCTGCCATCGAATGGTCCACTGACACAGTCTCGTTGAAATCAACACCAGATTCTGCAGGAACCCAGGAAATTTCGGGAAAGGGATAAGATGCGGCGGGACACTGAACTAAAATCTCCGAGGTGTTCGATATTGTACAGGCTTGCTCTTTCGACACAGACAACGGGCAAGGGAAACCATCTTTCAGTAGGTCCGACAGACGTTTGCCAACATGAACCTCTGGTGCAGAGCACTTGGTATTAACAAAGCTGATACTGTCCTCCACTTTCACTAACCAACGCTGGTGGCAGTCACAGATTATTGTGCTGTCTCCCGCACTAACGAATGTCCTGAAAGGCGCTTGGTCGGAGGAGGACCTAGGGATGATTTCACTTTCCAAATATGATAGCCTGTTGTCATCCACGTTCAGTGTTAAGAGATTTGTCAGGATCTTGTAACCATTTTCACACCTCCAGGCAGAGAACAACCAAAGGTTGTTGCCTTTGAGGATCAGGACCTTCAGAGGATGTGTTACGCCGCTCACATCGCAACTGGAGAGAACCCTGATGCGATTGTTTGAGAGATCAAGGGTATATAACCTAGGATATAGCTTGGTTAAGTCCTTCAGTTTAAGTTCTTCCAAAAGATTACCAGAGACATCCAAGCTGATCATCGAGGGAGCAAAGACTTGAGGAAGTTCAACAAGACCGGACTCTTGATAGCGAAGATATTTCAACTGTGTGTGGTACACCCTGTTCCTGTTATTATTGTATTCTTCTAGAATCGATATGTTGATAAAGTATACCCCTACCGTGGTCTGGGTGAGTGAAGTATAGAACGAAGATGTATTAATAACGAAATTTTGAAGCTCCAATGAGTTTAGCGTGTTTAGTGATAAAGGTGAACACGTATCGTCCACATCCTGTAGCATCCCCCCATTGACAAGCACAAACTGAGTATGGTGTCCGCAAAGAATTCGACCAGAAACATTCAGTAAAGACGACCCGTACACAGCAAAATGAAAACTGTTCGTCAAGACATCATGCATTCCATCAGAAATGAACTCTGTATGCCTTGATCCGATTGAAAGATTTTGTAATGAAATATTCTTTGTTGTATTCGTATCATAGTATGATATGCGGTTTCCATCCATTGATAAATGGATAAGATTGTTAAAAATGGTAAAGGCGTCGAGTTCAAACCTATCGATGCTGAATAAGAGACCTTAGATTTGGAAAATTATTAGATATCTCACGTGGGATTCTTTTAAGATGGTTTCCACTCAGGATAATTGAATGCATTTCAGGGAACACTCCGTGCACTATTGGAAAAGCCAACACGTGTGTGTCTTTGAGAGACAGTGTTAAGAGATGAGGAAGGGACTGCAATATGTTGGGCGAAATAAAATTGAGTGGATTGTCATCCAAAATCAGGGTTTCCAAGCTGGGAAGATAAGCAATACCAAATATTTCGGATATCAGGTTGCTAGTCAGGTCGACTAAGCACAAAGACTGCAATCCTCTGAACGAGTCGCTATCTACTCTTGTTAGTTTTGCGTAGCTTAACTGGAGATTCGTCAGTGGACGGATAAATTCGATTTGATTCTTGTTCTTCATTGGGTTGTAGCTTATAGTGATATCAAGTATTCTACGCAGGTTGGAAAAAGCTAGAGCTGAAATACTATGAATTTTATTTTTCGACAGGTTTATCGATTGAAGATTTTGAGCATCGAACCGTCCTGATATAAATGCTATTTCATTGCTTGACAAACTAATTGTTTCCAAACTAGATAAATTTGAAAGATCGGAAGCTGATATTTTGACAATTAGATTCTTGTTTAAATCAACATTTATCAGGTTACTTAGTCCAGAAATACGGGAAATGGATGTCATCAGGTTATTGTTTGCTGATAGGGAGGATAGCATAGGTAGAAGGGTTAAATTGTGGATATCCTTTATTGAGCAAAAGTTGAAGTTTACAACGCGAAGGTGTGTATGGCTTTTTATAGTAACTTCATCTATTTTCCCTTCGACAACTGAAAGAATTTGCAGCCTAGGCATCTTGGTCAGTATTCTTGCTATCCCGTCGGCATGATCGGGGGAACCTTCCACAGTAATGGTCAGTTCTCTTAGATTTTCGAGAAGTGGGATTTCCTGCAGTTTGATGACCTCACTCTGATATGAGACAAACAAAACTTTTAATGAAGGGATGCCGCTGATGTTACCAAGTTCAGAAAGTCTGTTGTTGTTGAGATATATTTGGTCAAGCTCTGGATTGAAGGCATCCTTGAAGATTTCACGGATCCTGTTCTCATTTAGGATCACAGTTTCTAAACCAGGCAACAAGAAAGAACCGCTCGATATCTGCGAGATCAGGTTACCTGCAAGATCTACTCTCTTTAACTGCATGAGACCCGAGAGTGAGCCCCTGTCGATGGACGTAATTCTGTTAAAGCTCAGGCCGAGGATTTGTAGCTTCTCTGGAAAGTGATCGCCTTGGATAAATGTGATCTTGTTGTGATCCAGCATAAGCCCATTTAGTTTTGGAGCATGGGTCTTCAGGTTACTACCAATGCTGCGAATATTGTTGAACCTCAAGTAGAGTTGTTGTAGTGACGTCTGATTGTGAAACACGGGAATGGCTGTGAGGGCGTTGTGGGATAGAGTAAGGTATTTCACCTGGCGGAGGATCGTAAACAGCCAATCATCGATAAACTTGAAACCGTTTTCCCTTAAATCGAGATAGATGATGCCTGTCCGATTCTGGAAAAGATCAGGTGATAATTTTGAATGTGGTACATTAAGATCAAGGCCACGGAAGGCTACATCTTCAAAAGTGTGTTTTAGCTAAGCCCCTACCCGGAACACCCCTTTGCAGGATACGTGTTGTAATGTACCAAAACATGGGCAGTCTCTTCAGATATCAATGTTTTCAGGAGCAGCGAAGTAGAGCATGACAATCAGCACGAACAAAGCAAAACATGGTTTACCAGTATGTTCCTGTCGTTTGGGTGCCATCGTTCCGTCTTTGGTAATGAAAGAACCTGGGAGTGTAATAACAAAGAGAGTGCAATGACGGACGTATTTCTGAATGTTCGATATTCCGATTGTTCTTGATTCAACAACTTTCCTTATAAGGGGCATTATTGCTCAGTATTTAAAGGGGACTTCCAACCAGATATAAAGTTGATTTTAATCGAAGCAGTAAATGAGAGAAACAGGTGCGTAAAGGTTTTAGCAGCGTAACAGTTTGAAAATAAGAAAGGTATGAATATTTGAAGTTGTGATCAATCAAACACAAATTGGCAACTATGCGACGTATCTTGCGAGCTCCCGTCCCATTTTCTATGTTTTAAAAAAACTTCAGAAATTGATATTTTCTCTATAGAAAATGTTTATATATACATTCACCGTAGACGTGTCGTGGTCTAGTGGATACGTCACCGGACTGTGGATCACATGGTTCGCGGTTCGATTCCCTCTTCACTGACGTCTTTTAGCGAGACATTAATCTACATGCATTTGCCACACTCCACCCAGGTGAGGTAAATGGGTACTCAGTACAAAGAAATTCCTATAATGCTGCAAAGACACGTCAAAGTGTTGCCACTTTGTATTTCAGTGAACACAACTAAGAATATTGATAACTTTTCAATTTTATATATCGGATATTGCTAAAATTTATCTAATTCGTTTCTTTCTTTTTCTGCTTTTTATTAAAGCAAGTTGATATCAGGGTAGACGTCCCTTGTAAAGTTACTCGGTAAATTTGTTAAAGATTGATGAAAAAAAATGCAAAGTTTTCATAAGAAATGTTACTTATTATGTTCCTTCTATACTGTTCTTACATGCCAAAAATCCTGAAAAAATTCTCGAACCCCAAAGATATTTGTGGTTTTCTTTGAAGGCGTCACTGTGCGACACCTTCTTACAGTAAATTCCCCCAACCGTTTTTCCATGAAAATAAGACATAAGACAGGCTTTTAATACTTAAAAGCTAAATATTATTATTATTATTATTAATACTTAAATGTTTGGAACGGTATATGATGTCAATTCATTGCTTTGTGATGATTTTCATTCACCTAAAATGTAATTAAATCGTAATAATATAGTTGGGAGAATTAAGGAATCGATCAGTTCAGTTTTTCCCAATTCTTATCATTAATAATGATCTGTTTTCATTCAAACATTCAGATTGTCTTTAATTGTACTTCTAGCATTGAATAGTACCTTTAATGGCACTATTTTCTCTCATCTGAACAATGTTACCAAGTCCCTCTAATGGTGTTAATTTCTCACTTTTGGTGCGTTGCTCTAAAGGATTACAGCCTGTCACACCCTATACGATCCTCCAACGATCGAATTTTCGAAGAAATGGCAATTATATTTGATATGAAATCTAGCTAAACAAACATCATCGTCCTGAGCCTAAATATCTTTTCCTTTCCAAAATGAAGCTCGATATCCTTTGAACTTTACTTGGTTTAAGGTAATCCCCGAAGCAGCTTTTCCAGGCAATATTGGGATGGGATGTGTTGTGACAGCAGGTGAAGGTGCACACAACAGAAAGGTGAAACATTTCTTTACAGTGCGTCCCGGAAAAAAACGAAACCGAGAATTATCGATGTTTTATCATAACTTAATCACAATCATCATTAATAAATGGCACATGTTTGTAAAGCTTAGATCCTCTATCATTTTATGCAACTCATATAATGCATATTTCACACATAAGTGATTAAAAACAATTTGAAGAGAGGGTACCAAAAAGTCATTTGTTGGGCGGTATCTGAATTTCAAAGAGAAAATCGCATTTCTAGCAATTTCATATTCTGCCTTTTCATATGACACCTCAATCAGGAAGAATGAGCCAGTGTTTTCTGTTCCCTTTCTAGACCTTCGGCAACACCAGAAGGTGTGTGGGTTCCAGGCTTCAGCGCCATACTAATCATTTGACTATGTAGATCCTGAATCATTAAGTTTTTTACAAGTTCGGATGTTCACACTAAATGCCATTGTAAATTCTCCCAAAATCGGATCGTAGTCAGATCGTCAGGTTTGCGGTGGGCTTTATAGAAAATAATTTTTAATTAAAAAATGCAGGCCAATTAAGAACGTTGAACTGTGAGACATTGGAGTGCAAGCGTCGTGAGCGCCCAGCAGAGGCGCTAGATACAAGAAGTCATCACCATTGTCACCATTTAACAATTGACAGGCCTTATAAAAAAGGTTTATGATTTAGAAATTGATGAATCGTGATTCCAAAAAGAAATTATTTCCTATTTTATTTGCTGAAATATGAACCCTAAAAATTATGGACCGTATTTCACCATCGAAACTATGAAACCTGTTTCATTTTTGAAATTCCAAAGCTTTATACTTCCCATAATTCACTTTTTTATCTGTTTGTTGCATGGTCAGAATTTAAATATCGAGGTTTAAGTTGAGGTAACAGAATAGAAGAGGAGATTTTATGGAAAAACAGTCATATTAGAATAAAAAATTCTACATTATTGTTTTCAAAAGGGTACGTAGCTGGAATTTGTAAAGTTAAGCACGTGATTACAAACGGTAATTGGAAAGACTCGATTATGTTAAATAGTAAAGTTGGTATTCATCAATTATTATTTGAGTTCGAATACGCAAAATTGAAGAAATGTTTCCCATGCTATTGGTTAAATAAATTATACGTTCTAAAGAATGTTCAATTAAGTAGTAAACAAAACGATTCAAATTTAATCGAAGTAGCTACAGGAGATTTTGTTGATATATCTAGTAAGACGAAACATATACCCAGATAGCAAAGTATCTGGGGCCCATATGGGAATCATGAGGGCCTACTGGGGCCCATATGTACCATGTAAAACCCATATGTGGCCCATATGGTTTGTCCCACCTAGAACCCAGATAATAAAAACCATATGGGCCCCATGTGGTATCTATATTATGGGCGAAGTGACATAATTATGGATCGACTTAGCCCAGATAGAAACATATAAAAACCCATATGGGGCACATATGGGTTTTCCCACCTAGAACCCACATAATAAAACCATATGGGCCCCATGCGGTATCTATATGGGCGAAGTGGCATAATTATGGATCGACTGAGCCCAGATAGAAACATATAAAACCCATATGGGGCCCAGATGGGCCTTCCCACAAAGAACCCACAGGTATACGGATCCCACGTGGCCCATATAAAAACCAGATGTATACCAGATGGGCCTTCCCATCCAGAACCCACAAGTACCAACACATATGGGCCCCATGTGGGCCCCATGTGGGTTTTTTGGTGGTGAAAGTTGCACATCGAGCATCGGCCGGGCCCAGCTAAAAACCAGATGTATACCAGATGGGCCTTCCCACCCAAAACCCACAAATAACCCCCTAATTTGCATAATGAATATGGGGTGCGTGTACATCTATGTTTTTTTACAATTTATCTGAATTTACAGGATATTTCCTAATTACTGATGATTTAGTTATATGCAATTCATTTCGAAAATACTACAAAATGTAAATTGCTAATTATTAGGACATTTCACTACTTTGTATAAATTACATTTAATTAAACATGAATTAAGAAAAACACTAACTGTGAACTAAAACAGATTCAATAAAATACAAGTATATGGAAATGTCTCATCTCAACAAATTAACCAAGTCTTCTTAATACCAATGCCTTTACATTGGAAATTTTAGACGATGTGTTGTTGCCATTGGCAAAATTAATTAGTACAAGTGTTACATAACGTACTAATTATATCTGCTAATTGGGGCTTTCAACTGTTTGAAAGTTGTGCCAAATGGTACGACTGGTCCAGTTAAACCCAACTGGTAACCCTGGAAATTAAAATGGGATAAATGAATTCAACTGGGTAAAAATAGAACCCATTTAAACAATATGAAGCCCATTTAGAACTACATTGGCCCATATGGGACCATATCAAACCCACTTGGCCCATATGGATCCCATATAAAAACCCGCTTATAGCCCAAATGGGCCCCATATGGTTTACATGGGTACGATGTGGGCCTGCCCATATTTACCCCACGCGAAACCCTGGCCCATATGGGCCCCAGACGGGGTGTACGGTGCAAAAAACACATGGGTCCCAGATGGGCCAAGTGGGGCCATACATAGCCCACATGGGCAACCCATATGGGGCCCATATGGGAGCAATGTGGGCCTGCCCATATTCAACCCACACTAAACCCACTTGGCCCAAATGGGCCCCACATAGGGTGTACATATGGGTCCCAGATTGGCCAAGTAGGGCCCATATGGGCCCATACATAGCCCAAATGGGCCACATATGGTTTACATGGGTACGATGTGGGCCTGCCCATATTTACCCCACGTGTAACCCTGGCCCATATGGGCCCCAGACGGGGTGTACGGTGCAAAAAACACAAGGGGCCCACATGGGCAACCCATATGGGGCCCACATTTTAGCCCAGATAAGCCCACAAGTAATCCATATGGGCCCCAGATACTTTGCTATCTGGGTATGTATCCCTCCTGAAACAAAAACTTCAAAAACCAAATGTTACACGTTACTGAGGATATTACTTCAACTTTCCTGTTTCTTTTAATTGGCAGAAAGTATTCAATTTTAAATTTCAACATATAGGAAATAATTGGATAAAGCAAGTTAATTTTAAAATATTGCATAATATATTTCCATCAAAACATAATTCATGCAGATGACGTATAATGGTTATTTTATTGAAAAAAAGGAAAACTTTGTGATAAACTTCATGTTAATTTTAGGACAATACATAATATGCATAATGTATATTAAACTTCAGTGTGATGGTAAAGAGTACAATAGTAAAAGTCTATTCATTAATTTCAAATTAAAACTACGATATTACATAGCAAATAAAAAAAGTTTTTTATTGACGAAACACAAAGAAATTTGTCAAGAAATGTTAAGGTTAGGCCTATAACTATTTATTTAATTACTTTTGTCTTTTTTTAACTTATGTTTAAATGTAAATTGATGTAAATATATATGAAATGTGAAATATGTGAAGTAAAACACCTCGGTAAGAGGACAAGAAAAAATTTCACTTTTTATATTATGAACATTTGGATTAACTTGCGAATTTTAGTTGAAACGGACCTTTGGATTACCACCAAAGTTACCAATGAAAATGTATATTTTATATATTTGCAAATCAATTTACTAGAATGCCGAGACAACAATAAATATAAATACCATCACTAAGTGTTATGAAAAATACAGATCTACACATTAAACATTTCTTTTTCTAGCCCTATGCAATATTATGAATTTAGACTTTCTAACCATCTGCTCATTGATTAAAGTTTTTTTTTTTCTATTGTGAAATAAAGTTTAGAACCACGAAAAGAGTAATTCTAAATTTGAAAAATGTGATTTACACTAATCGAAGTGAAATGTATTTTACTATAATGAATTTTGAATTCATAGTTTAAAAATTTCTGCCAAAGAATTGTCTATGATTTCTCCATGTTAAGTAAATTTGTTTACGTGAAATTAAGTTTAGAGGGACGAAAAGAGTAATTTCAAATTTATAAGGTCATCTAGACTAATCAGAGAAATTTAATAATTGACTAACAATCAAATACACTCCAACGATTTTCTTTTAACAGCACTATGGTTCAATTTTAATTCTCTTTGAAAATATGTTGAAGGAAAGACAACAAAAATTAACTTACCAAAGAAAAAACTAATCCGGACCCGGAGAACAACTGTACTATATAACTATCTACGTTCAGGCAGAAAAACACTTTTTCGTTGTTTCATCCGAAATAGCGAATATAATGATCCTATCGGAAGCGTATCTCAGCTATAATGTGTGACTCTCGCAACGAGAGGTGTCGTGCAAGTGGACATAAATGAGCTGGCTCACACACGTCCTCTTATGCGTTCCATATAACTTGCGATTATAATTATAAACAAAAATAAACACTATCAAGCAAAAAGTACTATTAACCTGAAGTAGGCGGTACATAATTCTTTAAAAATAATAAAATAATGGCAATTTTATGTCTATATTCGTTATTTCGACACTTTATGCAAAATGGCCTGTCATAATCTCGTAGGTGGCTTATTATAGGTCCTTTTGGGACATAACACTATGAACATGACGGACAAAGAAAGAGAACAAAATATACAGTTCCTCATTCTACCCTCAACAATTGCTGTGGTAGATAAAGGAACATCCCTTCATTGCTATTATGTAAAAATGTGTAGAACAGGTGTCACATGCATATTCACATGTTCTACACATTTTTACATAATAGGAGTGAAGGGATGTTCCTTTGTCTAACACAGCAATTGTTGAGGGTAGAATGAGGAACTGTTTATTTTGTCCTTTTTTGTCCGTCATGTTCATAGTGTAAAGTCTAGGCTTCCTCTCGTGCTTCACTTGCTAACCAAAACTCTTGTAGTGTTACTTAAGACCCAGTTTTCAAGATTCAATTCAATTCAAAAAGAGTTTATTCATCAAATGATTAGCAGTCAAAGGCTGAATTGCACATTTGTTACATTTGTTACATTTAAAGATATACAAAATAAATAATTGAAAATAGATACATACAAACAAAATTGCAAAGTGCACGTTACAAACCAATAGTAAATGTTAAAAGTTTAAAAAGTGATGAGTGGCAGTGGGCATTCTCGTGGTGATGGGCACACATGTCCAGGAGGTGGGTCCCTTCCCCTTCAAACAAATAATTAATCAAAACAACCCCCTCCCCCCAATAAATTAAGATTAGATCCCACCAAACAAGGAAAGGGCGCCCATCACCCAGAGAATGCCCATGCATATACAACCAGCAAATACACAAATGTACATAGGAGAAGAAAATAATCATAACAAAATAAACTATATATTGTTTAAAATACGAACAAGGTAAGGAAGAGCACTATTTTGAAATCTTTGCGTTTTACATTTAAAAGTGTCATATTTGTTTGAGTTTCTCAAATTGTATCTATTTTCTCTTTTAACCGGTAACCAATCATTAAAAACAGGGTGTTTTTCTAAGGATATTACAAAATGTTCACAAAGTTGTTTTCTTCTTGCTTCAAGTGTGATCAAGTTACACAATGAAAGAGCATTGACATATGTTATATAGTCACCTCCCAATATTATTCTAAGGACTCTCTTTTGAATTCGTTCTAAATTTAATATTTGCTCTTGAGTAATATTTCCATTAAAAACAGGGACACAATAATCAAGTACTGGTCTTATGTATCCCATGTATATAGTTAAAAGGTCATTGCGAGGGAAATTAAATGATTTCAATCTACGGAGCATATACAATTTCCTATTACACCTTAACATTGTATCTTTGATATGTAAGTCCCATTTGAGATTACTTTGTACAATGACCCCAAGAATTTTAGCAAATTTCACTGTATCTAATTCAACATTCCCAATAAGTAAATTTTCAAACACTAGTGGTCGTTTCATAAAAGTAATAACCATGGCATGACATTTGGCTGCATTTAATTTCATATTATTTACACTAGTCCATTGTTGAAAGTTATTAAGAGATTCTTGCATTCTTGAAATTTGAGTACATTTCCTACTTTCGACAAGTGTAAGATCATCAACATACTTATAATATGATATAATTTCATCTTTACAAGCATCATTTATCATTATCAAAAATAGTACAGGGCCTAATTTAGTTCCTTGTGGAACACCAGTATGAATCAATTGTGAGTCAGAAATTGTACCTCTATATTTCACACATTGGGTCCTATTTTGTAAAAAATTAACAACTAATGAAATTACACAGGGCCTGACGTCCAAGTCAATTAATTTTTTAATTAAAATGTTGTGGTCTATTCGATCGAAAGCCTTAGACAGATCAGTTAAAACTAATGTAGATATAGACTTGGGTGAATCAGCATTTTCATACAATTGGTGTAGCAATTTAATCAGATAATGACAAGTTGATACCATTGGTCGATTTCCATATTGATGTATATCAATTTTTCCATCAATATCTTCCAGTAGCCACTTAACAATAAAGGATTCACAAATTTTAGCAAAGTAACTTGTTAAAGCTATCGGTCTAAGATCAGTAATTGTGGGTGTATTTTTCTTAGGTATAGGAACAATTTGTGCATGTTTCCAGGAGTTAGGAATAATACAAATTTCAAAAGACACATTAAGAATATCGGTTAATGGTACACACAGTTCATAAGAAAATTCACGAAGAATTCTTACTGGTAAATCTCCCGTTATACTAGATTTTTGTAAATTTATTTTACTAAGCAACTTATAAACTTGTTGACATTCAATGAAAGGACATTTTAAGAGTTTTACTCTTTAAAGGCCACACATGTAATCACCCTGTGCCACTTTGTATTCATCATTAGATAGATATACCAAAGGCTTCAAGATTTTTCAACTGTTCCTATTGCAAGATTAATGTATACAAGTATTGAAAGGATTTCCATGGAGCTTATCACGACCAGAAACGAAAAGTTTTGCAAAGCCATTGTGTTGCACAAAGCAATCCTTCATTCAGCCGGTGCTCATACAGTGTGAGTCAAAAAAAAGTTTACACCTAGCAAATTGCTAATTGTTTTAAAAATCATCTATGAACAGTAAATTATTATACATCTTATGAAAGAGTGTTTTATCCCGAATCATTTAGTATCATTTTGTGTGGTATGTGTTCACACTTGGATGAACAGCAGTCATTGTTTGCTAGAGTGCACAAATCGACATGTGCCAAAGTTGCTTATGTGATGTTGAATACAACAATTGGGATTTGGGTATTTATTCGGTCTTTGCAGATCCAAATAACATCCCTAACAAAATAAATCAGGCCACACATATCAAATATCGAATATAAAATATCAACAGACATTTGTGCGCGTGTTTGTGTGTGTGGGAATTTGCTTCTTCCAAAAGCATATGCAATGCATTTCATTTGATACATTCAATTCACTCTCTCATTTCGCTAATCCCAACATAATACATACTGTAGGCATCACTTTGGCGCAAGTCGATTTTTGCACTCTCACAAACAATGCCTCCTGTTCATCCAAACGTGAACACATACCACACAATAATGATACCAAACGATTTGGGATAAAACACTCTTTCATAAGATGTATAATAATTTACTGTTCATAGATGATTTTTGATATAATTAGCTATTTTCTAGGTGTAAACTTTTTTTTGACTCACACGGTTGTGTTTTGTGCAAAAAACACGTGTGGCAGGTAGCGATAGTTTTAACCGTGACCCGAAAAATAAGCAGTCCGTTATTTCTTTCATATACCGCATCTCAAGTGTCAATTCTTAAAAAGAGAAATGCAAAAAAAATAATTGCCTATCAAACAGGATTGATATAGGAAAGGAAATTTACCCGTCTTAGAGCTTTGCACGTGTCTCAGCGCACATATCCATCGATAACCTTTCTTTGAGTCCTTGCATTATGCGCGCAAGTAGAACTATGCCCGGTAAATATTTTTCGCTTTACTGCCCAGCAGTCAGTAGCGCATTGCATCCCTGTAGTTTTGACCAATCAGAGGCTTAGAATCTTCATACGCGTATCTCAGTTTGTAGAACTATTTTATTAATATATGATCAATATTTATATCGTAAGGATTGCTGTAAAATATGGAATACTTGTTTGAAGCGACTCAACTGAGTACGATATAATCCATCAACTTATCGATTCCACTTACTGTTCTACTATATATTCATTTTTCATCCGATTGTTATCTCATAGATGTGAAATCTAAATGATTTTTCTCAACGAAAGGCCTTGTAATATTCCCTTTCGGCGTCATGGATTACATAGTTCTGCATTTCCGTACCCAAATTAAAGCTCTAAGAGAAGTAAGAAGGGAGATTATTTGTAATCTTGCTTAATCCGTACTCTCTTAAAAAAAAAGAGTGAATTTTCAAAATCACGGACGTCACTCCTCTGGAGAGTGAAAATGTAGTGAAAATAGAGTGAACATTCACTCTTTTCTTCTTAGAGAGCACTCTAAAATCAATCGATTTTCACTCCTAAACAAGTGATCACGGACGTCACTCCCAAGAAAGTGAAAATAGAGTGAAAATTCACTCTTTTTTTTAAAGAGAGTATATCCTTCTCTCGCGCACCTAAATAAGCATACGGCCACAAGCCTATGCATCCCTTCCCTACTTTATATTCATCTATCATCCGATTATTACCTCTTAGATGTGTAATCTAAATTATTTTTTAGACGAAAAACATTGCAATATTCCTTATCGGCGTCATGGATTACGTAGTTCGGCATTTCCGTAGCCAAATTAAAGCTCAAAGTGAAGTGAGAAGGGATATTATTTGTAATCTTGCTTGATTCGTATATCCTTCTCTCACGATCTTAATAAACATACGGCCACAAGCCTATGCATCCCTTCCCTACCCTATATTCCTCTATCATCCGATTATTACCTCTTAGATGTGTAATCTACTAATGATTTTTTAGACGAAAACATTGCAATATTCCTTTTCGGCGTCATGGATTACGTAGTTCGGCATTTCCGTAGCCAAATAAAAGCTCAAAGAGAAGTGAGAAGGGATATTATTTCTAATCTTGCTTGATCCGTATATCCTTCTCTCACGCACCTAAATACACATAAGATCACAAGCTTATACATCCCCTCCCTCCATGTCTGTGTGTGTTTTCTATTTCTCTCTCTCTAATTATATATTTCTTTCCTCCACTCTCTGTCTCTTTCTATTTCACCCTCTCTTTCTCAGTACCAACCCCCATACTTCTCTTGCTCCCTTTCTTTCTCTCTTTCTCTCCCTCTTTCACCCCTTACTTCTCTCTCTCTCTCTCTCTCTTTCTATCTCTCCCTCTCTCCCCCTAAATTTATGTATCTCTCTTCATCTTGTTGGCGCATCCCGATTTTCTAGAAACTGTATATGTTTTTCTGCAATTAAACTCCCATACTTAATATAATAATAATAATAATAATATTAAGTTTTTATGTAGCGCTTAATACAAATGCCTCTAAGCGCTTTACAAATATACTATTACCCCGGTCATTGGATTCAGTGCTTGCCCGCACACACTGTGTGCACAATCTCCACTCCCTGGGGAGCATTCCAGCTTTCCAGCATTGCTGCAATCGCATTATTGTGGCTGGCAGGAAGTTAATGATGCAGTGTATTTAAATTATTCATTTTTAAATTTTGCTTTGAAAGAGTTGACAGATTCCGGTGCAGGAAGCAGGTTTCATTCGATGACTGTTCTGGGTAGAAACAAGTTCATGTTACCAGTAACGTATCTAGAATTTCGCCTCAGAAGAGGGCAAAATATTTATGATCCTACTAAAGAGCACTACACATTGAGGGGCCGGGTTTTGGGCCGCGGTCGAGGTTTCATCGTGATCGTCCAAAGTGACGTATTTGAATGTAAAAATAAGTCTTTTTAGAATGTGCGTATAATTCAGGCGGTCCTTTGTATATTTCAGCTTAACTTGCTAAGCACTAACTGATAAAATAGCAAATAAAAAAAGTGTCTGCTTTATTTCGGAAATCTGTCAGGTAGGGTAAATTTTCCCCCTCCCCTTCCCCTTTACACCTCCTTCGAAAACGATAGTAGTTATAACAACTAACCAAACAAATAAAAAGTATTCTATGGAAAAAGCAATGCGATTGGCTTGTTTGGCGTACTTAAGGACCCACAATAGACTATACGCAGAATACCCACTTCCTAACGCTTGACAAATTGGGCAACACAAATTGATCTGCTTTTTTTTAAATGGGTACCGTAATGTTATAACTCCGATTCTACACTTGCTGTAATGCATTTTCTAACAGATTGTTTCTCTATTTGAATAATTAGATGAGTATTGGCCCTTAAACGTTGAATATTGGTAATGTGATATCAATGTGAAATAAAATAGATAAGGAAGCAGTAGGCCAATTTAGGTTTAGTATGTACTACATAGGAATTTATGTATACTCTGATATTCTGAATTGCTATCCTCTGAAGTCTTTCTGAAATTCACACGTATTGTACACAGAAAACACACACATGAGGCATGAAAACTTGGTCTATAGTCTGAAGCTATTTCTAGTCGTATTTCGAATATGAGGGAATTTGAACGGCTATATTTTTTTGGCGACTAAACTAAAAAGAATAAGAAAGCGCACACATTAGCCATTTTCTCTTTTAGAAGGTTTAAAAACAAAATAATGATGACCTACTGTATGATACCGAGGAATGAATACATTTGGTCGGAAACTGATACAAGTTTGCGTTTAAGGTGTAACGAAATAACTCCACCGCTCGTTCGCTTCGCTTCCTCGGACAAGAAAGACTGCACGTCGTGTTTGTAAAACCAAAACTAGTGTAGGACGACTTGTGGAGGTCTATTAAGTGCCTGTTTATATTTAGAAAGTTTCAGTTTCAGTTATTAATTGTTTCAGATTTTATATATATTTTTTATGTGTTTATTTCACATTTTGCAATGATTTCACAAAATGGTATACAAATAACATAAATAATAAAGAATAAACATGCGCATGAATGAACATTATATAAGTATACAAAAACAGACAGTAAGTACTTTATACATATATTTGTTTGCACTCAGCAAAAACACGGAACTAAAATAATAGTAAACATTTCGAAGAGACCCCATATTATGCACACTGCAAAATTGCGTACCCCCGCCCCTTTCCCGGTAAAAAACAAACACCTTCTTATAATATCATCCCCTTTTTTTCTTTTCCCTTCTCATTATTCTCCTTTCCCCCTTTTCTCTTCTTTGTCTTTCCCCCTTTCTTCCTTTTCTGCCTTTTCTCTCCTCTGTCGCTTCCCCTTTCTCCTTTCCCCCTCCTTTTTCTCCTCTTCCCTTTTCTCTCATCCCTCTTTTCTTCTTCTTTCTCTCTTCCCTTTTCTTTCTTTTCCCCCTCCTATTTCTTTCCCTCTCCGTTTTCTCCTTTTCTCCGTTTTTCTTTCCCCCTTCCCCCTTTTTTTACTGGGGGGGGGGGGGGGCGTCCCCCCTGTGCCCCCTGAATCCACCACTGGTATAGTCGTACAGATGTAGTTTCCTGCGTTCTGATTGGCCGGCTAGATAGACGTATAGTAATAGAGTCGTATAGTTGTACGGGTAGTGGCATGGTTGGCCCGCCATATACCCCGCCATATTAGCTCTTAACACGACCTTTACCCTAGGGTAACTTTTCTCCGTCTGAACAACACTATTACATTACAATAACGTCCGTCTCGTCGTGTTAATTTCAGTTTGTGATTTCTGCAGGCAGTAACGTTTGTAAATATACAAATGTTGTGAATCGAGAAATATGTTTGAAATGCCATACTTGTCGTGGAACTTACAACCCTTTTCTCCCGCCGTTGAATTTTTTAATGAATCCTAATCGTAAACTGGATAGTCCCCTTCCCTTTAGCTGTGGCCCGCGAGCTTTAAATGGTTGACCACCCGTGATCTAGAAGCTCTAATCTGTGACTCTATTTTTTCTTCTAACTGACGCCTGCTTTTCTCTTTAAATTTGGGACACATCATTCTTTCAACCTTTCTTCATCGTGTTTTTACATTTATATATTTCTATTTACCCGTGTACCCTGTCCTAGTCATTTGTTAAACACCTCCAAAACACACACAGCTTCATACTTTATTTGTATCTAAATTTCCTACATAAGATTCGCTCTCCTCGTGAATGCCTCTGTCTGATCTGCTTGATATCTGAGTCTGAGATATTTCGCTGCATTTTCGTGGTATTATTTTTTACCACCGATCTTCGGAATTATCGGAAGGAGACACACAGTAAGAAAAAAAAGAACAACAACATCATAAGGAGAAGAAGTGCTAGTTTACAAATAAAGTTCATTTAGTTCGGGACCATTTACGGCTTGCCAACTATATGACTAGGGCCTAGCTGCAAACTAAACCATTATACAGTTTTGGTAATACCTAAAGTGCCTAGCGTACAGCTAGAGAGCATTTCAGTTACCAACAAGGCTTAGTAAGTTTTTATTTTAATGAATATGGGTCCAAATCACTTCTGATTATGGTAAACATCTTTATCATCCTGAATCACAATGATCTTGAATCACAACAACTACTACTACTACTACTACTACTACCACTACTACTACTACTACTACTACCACTACTACTACTACCGCTGCTGCTACTACTACTACTACTACTACTACTACTACTACTACTACTACTAACACTACTACTACTACTACTACTACTACTACTACTACTACTACTACTAACACTACTACTACTACTACTACTACTACTACTACTACTACTACTAACACTACTACTACTACTACTACTACTACTACTACTAACACTACTACTACTACTACTACTAACACTACTACTACTACCGCTGCTGCTACTACTACTACTACTACTACTGCTACTACTACTACTACTACAACTCTACTACTACTTAAAATAATTATAATGTGCTTCTACATCAAACTGAACAGAGCGATGTCCCAATAAAATCAGAATACTTGCGGCATACATAATTTAGGATTAGGAATTAAAAAAGAGAAACAAATAGTAAAAGACATATAGAAATGGCATGATATTTTAAACCCAAACACTGGCATATATTATGTACCTTGCATATATACAATCAGTTTAAAGCTCAAGTATATTTAGGTATAATTACATAGTATAGCCCTAAAAACATTATATCACATTTCTTCGTATTTTAGTTGATAATGAGAAAAATACTTCGAGTCAAGTTTTTCTCTCGTAAACTATAATTTAAGCAAATTCATGATAAGAGCTAGAAATCTCTCTCTCTCTCTCTCTCTCCTGCCCTCTCCTTCTCTCTATGTTAGGCGTAATAATAATAATGACAATGAACGTTATTTGTTGACTAACACAAAGGAAGTCCCTATGCAATCATGTGTGGGTGAGTGTGCCCATTCCTTGAGCCATAATGCATGGCCGTACAGAGGATTTTTGTTATGTTGGGGACCGGGGTCAGGGGTCAGTCAGGTAAAATAACCATCACCTCACATCCAAATGAGTAGCAACCGACAAAAATGAAATATTGAAAACAAATATCCGCTTCCGTGCTTCCTGGAACACTGCACTGCAAGTTTCATAGTTACTTAAACACGTTGAAGACAATCCTTCGAATGTGATAGATTCCTACTTTATGCTAATCATTGTCAGAGGCACAGTACATTGGCGCTTAGAGACTTCGGTGGTAAGCGCTTTATAAGTAACGTTTTTATTATTTTGTATTATTATTATTATTATTCGAGTGATCACATTGGCTATACTGTATAGGAGTCGGCAGTGAACCAACGCTGATGAATGATGCAGACAACAACTTGATTCCCTACACCAAGCAAAGTGAACTTGCTGCATTTGCATTTATTTTTAATTCGATGTTTTTTTAACGTTCAATATCAACCGATGGCATTTCGCATTTTTGGATTAGGATACACATGATACATACGGTAAGGCAATGTTTGTAATTCTCTTAGTGCTATAATTCGATAGCCACTAAACACAAGTAATGTTCTGCAATTTGATATTTGAATTTAGACATTCATAAACGGTATATCATCTTACTTTATTCACCTGATAGAAATAAGCTTGTCGGCTTTCTGAGTTATACTGTCAACGTGTAATTTTTCACTTGTAGAATTCTTATCCTAACGAATGGTTAACAAATATAAATATTATGAACAAGCTTTTCAGCTTCCTGACCTATCTGATGAGCAATGTGTATTTAATCAACCGTTACATTTCTTATTTGAATAGAATGATTGATAAATGAAATTAAATAAAATGAAATTAAAAGCATTTAACGAAGATTAAATCATTATTTGCATGGAGATAGTCAGGCACCATGTAATTAGGGCGACCTAAGCATGTAGAAGATTGATAAGATCGAGGGAATTAAGAATTCGTGCCCGCAGGGCTTTCTCAAGTAATGATTTGTTTCTATTTTTAGTTCCCATATTATGTGTCAAATATACAGATTCGAAGTGCACTTGATTTATTTTTTCACTCCGGGCAGAGCTTTATCCTATTCATATAAATAAGTTCATATATATAAATGTGTGTGTGTGTGTGTGTGTGTTTAATATGCGTGTGTGTGTGTGCGTGTGTGTGTGTATGTTGGTGAGTGACCTATCAAACTCTTGTACTTGGGACTGAGAGGGTCGAAAGGAAGGTTCATGTGATTTGGTTGCCTGTAACTAGGTGCATTCATGTTACTAGGGGCCTGAAACATCAGTATGTACATACATGTTCAAAGTAAGATAGTTGACTTGATATTGATATTGCCACAAGCTGTGGTTCATATTGCTTTGAGTTGTAGGGTGTAGAGGCTTAAGTATTCATGAAGGCATTGTTTAAAGCTACACGCATGCCAAAGGTTTTTTTTTTTGGTGCTCTTATTAGTATTACTTTCAACTGCATTCCATTTCGGCATACTGTATGTATACTAGGTTCACACTCAGGGAATGTGGCCTATCAAACTTTTCTACTTAGGGACTGAGAGGGTCGAAGGGAAGGTTCATGTGATTTGGTTGCTTGTAACCAGGGACATTAATGTTACTAGGGGCCTATATGTATAGTTTTAGGTTTCCTTTGGGACGGGGGGAGGGGGGAGCTCTTGGAATATAAGATTGTGCAAATGTTAACAGCGTGGCAACTTTTGTTGTGGTGTGTGATAAGATGTGTTTTGGGGGTTCGTGTTTTGTATGCTTGTGTGTATGAATGTGGTGTGTTTTTGTGGGTGTGTGTGTTTGTGTGAGGGAGGGGGATCTGGGAGTAGCAGTAAAATAACCTCCAGTTTTTATTTTTTATTTTGATATTTTGTTATTATAAGTGAATAATATGTACTTTAAATTTACTTTCAATTATTGCTCAGTTAAATATACTGCATATGAGTTGTTGTTTAATTATGTTTTTGTTGATGTATAAGCAATCAATATTGAAAACGTTTTTATTTTAGTGTATGTTTGTATTATACTATTGGAGGAATAAAACAAAATTAAAAAAAAACTAGACATATAATACTTGTTTGGAACAAGTATAGGTGGGCTGGTCAACTAAAATTTGAGACAAAATAGAGCAAAAATAAGCGAGATACTGCTAAAAAACAATGTCATGTAGATTAATGATGTGAACGAAATTCACCTTCTATAGGCATAACACGCAACTTAAGAAATTTCTGATATGTGCCCTTTAATCGTAATTTTCACTATGATGACGTGATCAAAATGAAAAATGGTGATGACTGAGCTTGTAGAGAATTGTCTTAGCTACAACATATCGAAATTTGGAAGAAAATCGATCAATATTTACAGAGATACAATCAATTTTCCATAAATATGCTGACGTCATAATATGCAAATTCGTATTTTGAGTTCCAAGGCCATTATGATGATGTCACGATAAACTTAATGGCCAAATGAGACATGGAATCATATCTCCGACTCATACTCTATCTAAATATGAAAACAAATTGAAGGTCACGGCTCATTCCAAAGAGCTATAATGGATTTTGTATAGACATGTTTTTGCCCATATATGCTATGTATTAAAAAAAAGGTGGTTACAAAGTTCAATTTCACACGTGGCATGCATATGACTTCGCAATTTTTATTTTTTTCTCTGTTTCATACGTATTGCTTTAAACTCTAATGCACATGTTCACATAGCCATTGTTTTTTTAGAATATATATTTGTTTTCATTTTTTCTTCTTAATTATTTATTTTATTCGTTTTATTAATTAAAGGATTTATTTGTATATTTATTCATTTAGGGAGGGAGTAGGCATGATTACTATCCAGTTGTTTCCAATATTATAATTTGCCTCGACGGATAGTATGACAAAATGAAGCGAAACTCTCTTGAAGCGAAACTACCCTGGGGTAAAAATCTAAATGCACACAATTTTTATTATGAAAGTGGATCAGCTAGCGCAGAAACACGTGAAATTGGAAAGCGTTTCGACTTTTTCTTCCTCATTCACTACCTCTCTATAATTCAAAGCTACTCTTCATCTCCCTGAAACCGTTCCCTTTCTTTATTTTGAGAACCAAGCTCTCGATTTATTTTGGCTACCAATGTCTTTGCAGGGCTCTATTATTCTTTGCTGATGCAAGAGCAACACTTGAGGATTATGAACATAGGGTTACCGATAAAGATGATCAGCAAATATAAGAAGCTATTCGTCGTGCTTCTTGTCATCGCCGCTTTGTACTACTCAATGGTGAGCTATGGCTATGATCACATGATACGTGTTCCCATCGAAGAAACACCCCCAGTACTAAATGGTAAGTATATGACTTTAATTGATTTGATCTGATTCGAATTGATTTAATTTAATCTGTCAATCGTCATCGTCTTCATAATTATAATGCGCGTTGATGAGCTATGAACATGACGACATAGCTGTTACTGTCGGAGAAACGCACCCTTAGTAAGAGCAACAGAAATTTGATCAGGGCTGCTCTTTGGGAGTATTCATACATGTATATAATTTGGTCACAGTTGGATGAGACACAATCTGGCAATCGAATTTTTATTTGATTTGATTTAGTTTGATTTCTGTACCACACCCCTACCTTTACAGTGATCAGTTACCCTTAAACCACTGGACAGTATCGTATGTTTAAAGGTATAGACCAGTTTTGGAAACGCCTCCTCTCTCAAAAAATGAAATGGAAGCTCTTATTACCAATCATGGGAAAGAATATCCCTATGAACTTGACGGACAAAGAAAGAGGACAAAATATACAGTTCCTATTCTAACCTCAACAATTGCTGTTGTAGACAAAGTAACATCCCTTCACTGCTATTATGTAAATACAAATGTGTAGAACAGGTGTCACATGCATATTCACCTGTACACATTTTTACATAATAGCAGTGACAAATTTGCAGGGAAACCGGCTTCTAATTGAAATATTTGGTAAATTATCATATTGATCCGGCCTGGATAGATATCGCAAATGCACTTCAACATTGACCATTTGGGCATATATTTCAGCTTTTTTGCGATTTTAGGTTGATATTTTGCCATCTAAACCTCTGAAGGCAATATTTCATCAATATCAAATGGATATTTTGCACCCAAAACACTTGAACCGCGATTTACCACTACCGGTCTATATCTTTATTCATTATTCCTGACGAGTGGAGGAATAGAACCTACAAACATAATTGACCTCTTTCGCTAGCTATAGCCTTCCAATCATAATGAAAATGTTCAACTTTTTTCTCATAATTAGGCCCCTGTCATTTAAATGCGATTTTTCATGTCACTTTAAAGTGTCCTTGCTTAATAATGTATCACTTCAGATGAGAGTACTGATTACTTGCTTAACATCATGATTACAATAGAACGCTCTCTGCTATGTTTTAATCCCGGATTTTCACTAATGTATGAAACCAAACTAATTATGCACGATAGAAACAGAAAATTAATTCTCAAGGCTACAAATGAGATTCCATCGATATCATAACAATCCCAATTATTTTTCATCCCGAGGAAATCGAAAATGGAAATGGATAAACGTGTACATGCCAAATACCATATACTTTTTTCTCGATAATATCGTTTTCAAGCTAACACAGGAAAGAATATTTCCTTTTCAAATTAAAACCTTGCCCAGAGAAAGAATAAACACAATGTTTTTCCCAGTGACT
The DNA here is from genome assembly GCA_035222895.1 of Strongylocentrotus droebachiensis. Taxonomy (NCBI): domain Eukaryota; kingdom Metazoa; phylum Echinodermata; class Echinoidea; order Camarodonta; family Strongylocentrotidae; genus Strongylocentrotus; species Strongylocentrotus droebachiensis. Next base: position 142,128 of record JAVYIG010004360.1, read on the forward strand.
TAAAACATAAAGAGTCGTTCTATATTTGGTTGAAATCTATGATGATGATGATGATGGTAATAATAATAATAATAATAAGAGTGATAATAATGATAGTAATGATAACATTGATAATGATAACAAGAGTGATAATAATAATTATTATGAAAATAATTATAGTAATAATACTGATAATAATAATGATAGTACTGATGACAATGATAGTGATAATGACAATAATATAGTCCTATTTAATAGGGTCACCTCAATAGGATTAAAACCAATCTTCCCGAGGTAGCTGCAATCATACATTCCGACTTTAGCCTGGCTACCATGATAAGGCGCGCAAGCGTTCGTACTGGGCTTCCCGGATGGAGTGTGGCAAGTGTAGATTAGTGTGTTGCGAATATATTTGATCAAATATTAACACGACCGTACAAATTCGACATCTTTGCATAATCAAATTAATTATTATTATTAGTATCATCATTATCATTATTATTACTCTTTTATGATCATCATTATTAATATTCAAATTACTCTCCTTATCATTATCATCATCATCATCATCATTATCATCACCACCACCACCACCACCACCACCACTACCATCTTCATCATTATCTAATATATTGGTAACTACATTATAGTTGTCTTACTTGCAGAGTCAGAGCTACGTCGACTGAAGGAAGAACAAACTCTCCCACAGAACGTCATCCCAAACCTTCATTCCCTTCTACATATTAAAGACATGCACATGATATCCAGTCAGGGTATGTATTACTAGGCCCCATCTTATAAAGAGTTACGATTGATCCAAATCACAAGTCAATCGCAAGTTTGCAGTCTCAAATCTCTCATATACATAGTTGTGATTAATCGCACCCCTTTATAACACGGGGCCCGGGTCTCCTGTTAGACGATGTAACCAGTGTAACCAGTTTCCTCGGGAAGGTCATATACTTTCAGTTCACACCCAAGTTTTTCCTTTATTATCAGATAAAGGTATCCCACATGAGCCACCATCGAATCCCACATCGGCACCAACGTCCTTAGGCAAGACCCTGATCCACATTTATTACTAATATACAAATTATAAATAATTATGCAGCAAACCTGGAAAGCAAGTCTCGTAAGGGTTTGGGCTCCTTTTCGAATAAGTATAATGTTCAGAAGATATATCGTGTAGAAGGAAGAGTAGGTTGCTTTTATTATGGGCAAACGGGACTGAAAGAATCAGAATGATGTTAAAAGAAATATCGCCCTATAACGCATTTAAATCTTGTTCTGTTGATCTTTTTACCTGTTATTCGTATCTATTCATCAGAAAGTAAACAGTGCACGTTCCCAACCAAAGAAAGTTCAAGTGGTAAGAATAGAAAATGTTAACCTAGTATATATTTGTCTGCCTGTCTGTGTGTGCATATCTCTACTCCTGTCTTTTCATCTTTATCTCTCCCTGTCTCTGTCTCTCTGTCTCTCTCTCTCTGTGGCTGTCTCTTTATTTATCTGAATCTGTCGTATATATATACCCCCTCTATCTCTCTCTCTATCTCTCTCCCCATCCTATTTCTCTCTCTTTCTCCCTCTTTCTGTCTCTAGGTGCTATCTGAATCTATTTGTATAAACATATATCTTTCTCTCTGTCTGCCACTTCATCTCAGTGCTATAAATTATGTATGTGTACATAAACTAGAGAATGTATGTATAATAATATTATCTGCTCTCCTTTTTGTTTTCCATCCTTACTGAAGAACCGCAATTATGGGAAAGATAATAATGTCCTCTCGGAAATGTACTCACTTTTTTAAAGGGAATCAGTCGTGTAGACTAATTACATAATTTCTTTATTCACGAAAAGTGGATCTCGTGAATCAATGAACAGTCAAATGAATGTGTGAATAAATAAATGAATACAATTATGAAGGAATGAATAAACAGTCTAATAAATGAATAAATAAATAAATGAACAAACAAATATGTGAATGAATGCATTAATGAATGATGACTGGATGAATGAATGAATGGATGCAATGGATATATGAATGAATGAATGAATGAATTGATGATGACTGGATGAATGAATGAGATTTTTTTAAATGCTTCAAGGAAAATTCAACAACATTCTATAATACAGAACATATTTGAATGACTATACTGTGCTACTAGCTTTAATTGTTTTACATAGATGCAAATTATGGGCCATAACTTGTCCGAAATGATCGCATGACATACAATGAATCGCAAAGTCACATAGGCTACAACCCCGCGAGAACGAAAGTCAACGAGGCCTTCTAATAACTTTTCTAAGGATTTAACATGACCGATAATGTCGGTTTCGTGGGCTGTCAGTCTTTTGGGATGTCCCGGTTTCTAATGTCGATCGGGAGTTGCAATCATTGATAATCAATCACAGGTGTTGATAATAAATGACAACGTCATTGACCTATACCTTGTAGGATAGAGCCGTAGCCCCCCTCCCCTTGTTATCTGAAACTGCTTTGGTTCTTTTGTGCCCCCGTCTAAACTCGATTCTGACTCTTATTTTTTAAAACCTTTGGACACAATTACAATTCATTACCTGTCTTTAAATTATTTTTCCTCTTAATCTATCAATTCCCTTGTCTCAGCATACATCGCCAATATCACGGAATCCGATTTCATAACGACAGAGAAGACAGTTTTCAAGAACCTTGCAGAGAAGGCCCGAAATGTAACGCGCAAAGCCGATGAGCAATTGAAACAGATTCTGAAGGTTCGCAGAATGGACGCCAACGAGTATCTTTACAATCGAAACCGTACAGCAGATCTGGAGCAGGCTGCAAAGAATGGAATGGGAATAAAGCTTGGGACTTATATGTACTTTGCTGGAGGGCACTGGGTCCCACTAAACTGCAAAGCCAAATGGAAGGTTTGTACTCTTTAAAGGGTTGGTTACACCGGAGATAATATGCAAGGTCTGCTTTAGAGTAAATCCATCAATGGCATCAAGTCCGACGAGTCGTAGAAAACGTTGCTAATGTAGCCAGCGTTTAAAAGTATTTGATTTATCGTTTTAGTTAGTATAAGTTCCTTGAACCAGTTTTAAATGTATACAAAAACACCATTAATATTCTATATTCATCTTGATTTATATGTGAAAACCCCATAATACTGAAAGGAAGTTACTTCCAAAGGAATATTACCATGAAGGTAGTGTGATCATTACAAGGCTCAGCTGTACAGAGGTAAAGACTTCAAACAACCTTGGGACAATGCAAGACTTAAGCCTCGGTCACAAATGCCATTACGAACTGCTACGAACGCCGTACGAACGATTTTTAGACAATGGAAATTGGGGAAGACAATGGAAAAACAGGGAGATTCGTACGAAATTATCGTTCGTACGAACCTTTGTGACCGTAGCATTACCAATAGAGGGTTTCTTTCTCAAATTGCCTATCGGCCTACTTCAGACATAGAAGAAGGGCTTATTTTGCCAAAATAATTGCCAAAATTAGCCCTAAGTTAACCAAATATATTTCAAAAATAATCTAAAAATATTCTATTGGATCTTATTATGAACCCAGTGCACTATTTCCACGCCTTCTATATTCTGCTCTCTTTAAGGGAACTTGTTATTACTATTATTATTTTCATTGTTCATGATAATTTTTGCCTGGGATAGATTTCATATATCAAGTTCAAGCCCATTGCCCAATTTTTGACAACTCGAAACACGAATATAGTTTCTTTTCATAGTCAGTAAAAGCTAGTCCTTTTACCTCACCAGACTCTTTGTTTAATCATCCTGATTTTTATAGCTGTACTTCGTTGTTGTAAACAAACAGAAACAATTAGAGTTTAAAAATTAATCATGTGCACGTGTAACATATATTTTCATGTACTTTTAAACCTTTGAATAAAAAAATGAAAGTGGAAGGAAGTGGTAAAAAGTGGTCGAATGGTGCATACATCTTTATCGATTTCCGAGACACATACGGAATTTCCAGCCAAGAGTTCCTGAAAGAGTACTTACGTCTTTCTGTTTATTAATTCGTTTTCTAAATGCATTAAAGGCAAATTAAGAAGCGCCAACATTATCTTCTAATTTCATATTTTCATCAATAAATTTCATTAGTGTTAATAAAATAGTACTTTGATTTTTTTTATATGTTTTTTTTTAATCAACAGGTAGCATTGATCATTCCTTACCGGAATCGGAGTTATAACCTCAATATCCTTCTGAGGAACTTAATACCCTTCTTACAGAGTCAAGAGTTGGAGTTTGGAATTTTTATCGCGGAACAGGTACATTCAAAGAGAGAACAAATGTTCCCATAAGTTTCATAACTGTATATAGATACTCAGATATCTGAATCACGTTAGCTAATTAAATGAAATTTCTTATTTGTTTATCAGCACAAGTGTTGAATCGACGTGTAAAACGGGGCTGAGGAATTACGGCATCTCCAAAAATGTAACAACTCTGGATATATAATTATGGCTTTAAATATATTTGGTAGTATCCAGCAATACAAAATATTGTTGACTTAAGAGTCATCCTACAGTGACTTTTAAGTATTAAATTATGTTTAGTTTGTTCAATTTAATATCAAAATCCTCTAATACCATCAGCAAAAATCTCCCGTCATGTAAACTACAACTATTAGTACATTATAAGAGTTGGGTAAAATCTTCCCAAAATTGGGTAAAGAGAAAACACGCCATGTTTGCTGGAGAAAATTCAATTCAATACGGAGTGAAAATGCACCCCAAAATGGGACAAACGTACCCAATGTAGGGTAAAATTTTACCCCATACAATTGCATGTTCTTTTTACAAAACCTTTGAGAGTGTATCGTTGCTGCCATGACGTTTATTCTTTAATCTTTATTTTTACCAACATAAATATTCAGGGTTCCTCTGAAGTAATGAATCGAGGTCTAATGAAGAATATAGGCTATCAGATGGCGAAGTTGAGTGGAACAATCTGGGACTGCTACGTGTTTCATGACGTCGACTATGTTCCCATTAATTCTACGAACTACTACGGGTGTGATGACTACCCTAAACATTATGCCACCAAGCTTGAAGAATTCAAATATGAGTGAGAATTTATACAAATTAGAAATAAAGTAAAATTAATTACAACAGGATTAAGTTGCTGTAGTTCCTTTTTAGTCAAAAATGAAGGGAAAAAATAAAGTACACGGAGAACTGCTATCTATTTATCGGTCATACATGTGTTTAACATCTATCTGTTACGTTGATATTGTGAACAGATACTGTCTGTCACAAGACTTATTTGTTAGGATTAGATTATTCTACAGTGCGTAGCTAAGGCACTAATGGTCATTGGCAAGGCATTAATCTGAATTTGCCACTCTCCACCCAGGTGTTAAATGGAGACCGGTCTGAGGAATGAATTTCTTGAATGATGTGAGCACTGACAGGTAGCCTGAATAGTAGAGCCGGGGTAATATCGGAGTGCCTTGCGTGCTGGGATATGTGGGCTTTATAAATATATCCAATATCATTAACCATGTACAGGCGCGTACGCAGGGGGGGGGGGGGGGGGGGTTTGGGGGGTTAAACTCCCCCCTTTGGTATTTTTATGTGTATAAACCCCCCCCCCCCCAAACCCCCCTAAAACCCCCCCCCCCCCCTTGTGGATTTTTTTTTTTTTTTTTTATTGTTTAAAAAAAAAAAATTATCCCCATGACTGACCTAAAACAGGTGACCTTACCCCCCCCCCCAACGGAGCAAAATGTCAAATTTTCAAATTTCGAGGTCCAAAAAAAAAAAAAGTGTCCTCTTACCCCCCCCCCCCCCCCCCCCCCCCCCCCCCCCCCCCCCCGCTTATTCAGCGGTCGGCAGAGTCGTTGCGATTTTTTTGGACCTAAAAAAAAAAAAAAATGTGTCCTCTTACCCCCCCCCCCCCCCCCCCCCCCCCCCCCGCTTATTCAGCGGTGGGCTGAGTCGTTACGAAATTTTCGGCCCGATTTATAAATGTTAAAACCCCCCCCTTGAAAAAATCCTGCGTTCGCGCCTGACCATGTGTATCCTTGAATTTACATTTTGGAGGATATTTTCAAAGTGTGTATACCTTTTTTATTATTATACGCACTGTATTATGTAATCCCGCACTGAATGAATGTTTATTCAACAGTTTTATTTTAAACGGTTTATTGCTCCTCTTCTGCCATATTATTGTGACAATGACTACTATGTATCCTGCAATGCTATAGTATTAATTTCTTATCATTCGTTTGTATTATTTATAGCAACCCCTACATGCAAGATTTTGGAGGCGTCGTGGGATTAACTGGGGTGCAAATGGATGGGATTAACGGCTACTCTAACATGTACTGGGGATGGGGCGGCGAGGATAGCGATATGTATTGGAGGGTAAACTTCAGCAAATTAAAGGTCACCAGAGCAACAGATGGATATTACCGTGATCTACCTCATAAGAAGAAAACAGTGAGAGAAGAATGCGAACAAAGGTAAGCTCCAGTTTTTAGAGGTGCCATGGAAAAGTGGTTCGCTAAATTGACTTGAATAAAATGGTTGAGGGTTCGAATACTAACCCTCAAGATATTAATCCACGTTTACTTCCCATCCACCAGACCACAACAACTCTACAAAATTGCTTTTATGAACATGATTACAACACGATCTTATCATCACCATAATTATAAGTCTTATCGTGACCATAATTCTAACTCTTATCCTGATCATAATTTCAACTCTTATCCTGACAAAAATGTTAACACTTATCCTGACAATAATTTAACTCTTATTCTGAACATAAAAATCTCTCTTTTAATCTTGATTCTTAGTCCATTATTTACTTCTCATTTTGAATCTTGTTCCAAATTGAAGACTGAGTTTTGTTATGATTTCATGTATATATTTGTTTACAACAGAAACGTTTCAACACTGGTGCAAACAAAACAAAATCTGTATGATTCCATGATCATCCTAATATAATGATGGTATATTGAAAAAAGTCAACCTTGAATAGTTTTTTTTTTATTTTGTTGGCTCTATTCACCAATTGTGTTTTTGTTTGTCATGGTGAAATTCAATTTATCTTGAACATTTAGGTAATAAAAAGACTAATGAATGAATGAGTGAAAAAATAACTCTCTCTTTTTTTCTTCTCTCACCCAACCTCTCTACAGACACTGTCTGTCTGCCCATGCAACTACCCGGATTAAAACCGATGGACTTTCAGAGATCCGTTATGAAAATTCCCCTAATTTTCTCTCTCCACATTATATACCAAAATAAGCGTTGACGTGGTCAAAACAGACTGGAATCACAACTTTAAACAATGTCGCATTTACAACAGAAAGAGAAATGATACTACTATCAGTTTTGCTTTAATGTGCTTAATGTGCTTTATAGGCGTCATGATTATTTTATTCCATTGTGCAATTTGTGCTCTTGTTCTTAAAACGACATGCAACGTGCCTTGAATGAAGCATAAACCAGTTTCCCATTGGCTGTGCCCATAAAACTTAGTCTACAGTTCGGATCCTTGATCTGAATAGATTGACACTGTGTTACCTCAACGTCGTATCTGTTTTGGGGGGTTTGTGTCTGTTTAGTCTGCTGAAAGCGCAGATGGGCGGTTATCATTTGGAGCTCTATAAGCAGTCATAATTATAATAATATGACAATGTGTTCATTTTGTATTATTTCCCGATACAAATCATTCTAGAAATCCGGAAAATTCTATATTGAGAACAAAGCCTGAATACCAAACTATAGCTTTCCTTCGTATCGTCTCTTCGCGCGCGCTCTCTCTCTCTCTCTCTTTCGGTTATCCGTTTTCCCAATATTATAGTCTATGATCATTATGACGTCGAGACCCGATGAGTCCTGACTGACACCAATTGATGTAGAACAGGAGGAACTATGTTAGTTATTTTCATCTTGCGTCCGAAAAGAGAGTTAGGTAGGGAGAGAATTAAAGCAAGATATAAAAGGAGAGGAGGAATAAAGAACGTGTGTGAGAGAGATGACCCCCCAAACTTTTTAAACAACAATATTATACTGTATTACTGTTTCGGTGGCAGCACCAATAAAGCCATTGGCTTTCCTAGCTGTCTCCACATTCATGTGACATTTTTCTTGATGTTGTATTCTATTGTAAATGTTTCTCTTTAACTTGTACGCTATTTTTGTATTGTATATGTTGTTTATGATGTTTTCATGATGAAAGAAAAAAATAAAGATCAATTCAAAATTACACGACCACTCCTTCTGCTCCTCGCCTCCTCCTCATGACATTGGAAGAAAAGTTAGTGTAAGTTTTCTTCAATATTTGTCGTTTGTGGCGCGTCTATGTTTAAGTAAGAGGCAGCAAGTTGTATAGCATAACCGAAAGACTTAGAGACTGGGTGACAGAAACAATAAAGAGGCGCGGAGAGAAAAAAATGTGTGTGTGTGTGTGTTGAGAGAGAGAGAGAGAGAGAGAGAAATAGAATGAGAAAGAGAGAGAAAGAGAGAGAGAGAGAGAGAGAGAGAGAGAGAGGGAGAGAAAGAGGGGGATGAAAGGGGGGGGGGGGGAGAGACTGGTAAAATTTCACAATTTCTTGTTTACAAAATGCTTTTTTATTGTGAAATATAATTTAGAACCACGAAAAGAGTAATTCTAAATTTGAAAAATTTGATTTACACTAATCGAAGTGAAATGTATATTACTATAATATATTTTGAATTCATAGTTTAAAACTTTCTGCAAAATAATTGTCTATGGTTTCTCCATGATTAGTAAAACAAATTACGTGAAATTAACTTTAGAGGGACGAAAAGAGTAATTTCCAATTTATAAGGTCATCTAAACTAATCAGAGAAACTTAATAATTGACTAACAATGCGATACACTCCAATGATTTTCTTCTAACAGCACTATGGTTTAATTTTAATTCTGTTTGAAAATATGTTGAAGGAAAGACAACAAAAATGAACTTACCATAGCAAAAATAAATCCGGACCCGGAGAACAACTGTACTAATAACTATCTACGATCAGGCAGAAAAACACATTTTCGTTGTTTCATCCGAAATAGTGAATATAATGATTCTATCGGAAGCTTATCTCAGCTATAATGTGTGACTCTCGCAACGAGAGGTGTTTTGCAAGTGGACATAAATGAGCTCACACACGTCCTCTTATGCGTTCCATATAGCTTGCGATTATAATTATCCTAGCCCTGATGTGAGTTACCTTTGTAAACTCAATGTGCAGATTAGCAATTCAATCCAACGACCGGTGTAATAACAATTATTACATCCTGCATCACAATTTTATTGGTTTTTGATTGGTTAAAAGTGTGTCACATGATCCAAAATAAACACCATCTAGCAAAAAGTACTATTAACCTGAAATAGGCGGTACATAATTCTTTGAAAATAATAAAGTAATGGCAATTTTGTGTCGATATTCGTTATTTCGACCCTTTATGCAAAAAGTCCGGGATCCCTCTCGTGCATCTCTTGCTATCCAAAACTCTTGTAGTGATACTTAAGACCCATTTTTTACTCTTTAAAGACCACATTTGTAATCTCCCTGTGCCACTTTGTATTCATCATTAGATAAAAATACCAAAGGCTTCAAGATTTTTCAACTGTTCCTATTGCAAGATTAATGTATATCAGTATTGAAAGGATTTTCATGGAGCTTATCACGACCAGAAATGGGTAATTTTGCAAAGCCATTTTGTTGCACAAAGCAATCCTTCATTCAGCCGGTGCTCATATAGTGTGAGTCAAAAAAAGTTTACACCTAGCAAATTGCTAATTGTTTTAAAAATCATCTATGAACAGTAAATTATTAAACATCTTGTGAAAGAGTGTTTGATCCCGAATCATTTAGTATCATTTTGTGTGGTATGTGTTCACGCTTGGATGAACAGCAGTCGTTGTTTGCGAGAGTGCAAAAATCGACTTGCGCCAAAGTTGCTTATGTGATGTTGAATAAAACAATTGGGATTTGGGTATTTATTCGGTCTTTGCAGATCCAAATAACATCCCTAACAAAATAAATAAGGCCACACATATCAAATATCGAATATAAAATATCAACAAACATTTGTGCGCGTGTTTGTGTGTGTGTGTGTGACTTTGCTTCTTCGCAAAGCATATGCAATGCATTTCATTTGATACATTCATTTCACTCTCTCACTCCGCTAATCGCAACATAATACATACTGTAGGCATCACTTTGGCGCAAGTCGATTTTTGCACTCTCGCAAACAATGCCTCCTGTTCATCCAAACGTGAACACATACCACACAAAAATGATACCAAATGATTTGCGATAAAACACTCTCTGATAAGATGTATAATAATTTACTGTTCATAGATGATTTTTGATATAATTAGCAATTTTCTAGGTGTAAACTTTTTTTGAACTCAAACGGCAGTGTTTTGTGCAAAATAACACGTGTGGCAAGTAGCGATAGTTTTACCCGTGAACCGAAAAATGAGCAGTCCGTTATTTCTTTCATATAACGCATCTCAAGTGTCAATTCTTAAAAAGAGAAATGCAAACAAAATTTGCCTATCAAACAGGATTTATATAGGAAAGGAAATTTACCCGTCTTAGAGCTTTGCACGTGTCTCAGCGCACATATCCATCGTTAAACTTTCTTTGAGTCCTTGCATTGTGCGCGCAAGTAGAACTATTTCCGGTCAATATTTTTCGCTTTACTGCCAAGCAGTCAGTAGCGCATTGCATGCCTGTAGTTTTGACCAATCAGAGGCCTAGAATCTTCATACGCGGTATCTCATTTTGTAGAATTATCTTATTAATATGATCAATTTTTATATCATAAGGATTGCTGTAAAATATGAAATACTTGTTTGAAGCGACTCAACCGAGTGCGATATAATCCATCAACTTACCAATTCCACTTACTGTTGTACTTTTTTTCATCCAAAAAATGTTATCTCATAGATGTGAAATCTAAACGATTTTTTCGACGAAAGGCCTTGCAATATAAATTAAAGCTCTAAAAGGAGTAAGAAGGGAGAATATTTGTAATCTTGCTTGATCCGATCCGTATATCTTTCTCTCTCAAGCACCTACATAAACATACGGCCACAAGCCTATGTATCCCTTCCCTACTTTATATTCATCTATCATCCGATTATTACCTCTTAGATGTGTAATCTAAATTATTTTTTAGACGAAAAAACATTGCAATATTCCTTATCGGCGTCGTGGATTACGTAGTTCGGCATTTTCGTAGCCAAATTAAAGCCCAAAGTCAAGTGAGAAGGGATATTATTTGTAATCCTGCTTGATCCGTATAATCCTTCTCTCACGCACCTAAATACACATAAGATCACAAGCTTATACATCCCCTCCCTCCATGTGTGTGTGTTTTCCCTTTCTCTCTCTCACTCTCTCTCTAATTATATATATATATATATATTTCTTTTCCTCCACTCTCTGTCTCTTTCTATGTCGCCCTCTCTTGCTCCCTTTCTTTCTTTCTCGATTTCTCTCCCTCTTTTACCCCTTTCCCCCCTCTCTCTCTCTCTCTCTTTCTATCTCTCCCTCTTTTTAAAAGCTTTTTCTTCTAAATTTATGTATCTCTCTTTTGTACTCTTCATCTTGTTGGCGCATCCCGATTCTCTAGAAACTGTATAGATTTTTCTGCAATTAATCTCCCATACTTAATATTGTTGTTGCAGTCGCATCATTGTGGCTAGCAGGAAATTAATGATACAGTGTATTTGAATTATTGATTTTTAAATTTTGCTTTGAAAAAGTCGACAGATTTCGGTGCGGGAAGCAGGTTTCATTCGATGACTGTTCTGGGTAGAAACGAGTTCTTATAACCAGTAACGTATCTAGACCTTCGCCTCAGAAGAGGGCAAACATTTATGATCTTATACTAAAGAGCACCACTCATTGAGGGACCGGGTTTTGGGACGCGGTCGAAGTTTCATCGTGATCGTCCAAAATGACGTATTTTGAAAGTAAAATTAAGTCTTTTTTAGAATATGCGTATATTTCAGGCGGTTATATGTGCACTGCAGGGTTAATAATCACTTAACTTGCTAAGCACTAACTGATAAAATATCAAATAAAAAAAGTGGCTGCTTTATTTCGGACATCTGTCAGGAGGGGAAAATTTCCTCCTCCCCTTCCCCTTCACACCTCCTTCCAATACGATAGTTATAACAGTTAACCAAACAAATAAAAAGTATTCTATTGAGAATGCAATGTGATTGGCTTGCTTGGCGTACTTTAGGACCCACAATTGACTTGAGACGAATTTTTGAAATAATGTATAATACGATGGACAGAATACCCACTTCCTAACGCTTGACAAATTGGGCAACAAAAAACTGATCTGCTTTTTTGTGTAAAAGGTACCGTAATGTTATAACTCCGATTCTACACTTGCTGTAATACATTTTCTAACAGATTGTTTCTCTATTTTTAATAATTCGATGATTATTGGGCCGTTAACGTTGAGTACTGGTAATGTGATTTCAATGTGAAATAAAATATATAAGGAAGCAGTAGACCAATTTAGGTTTATAATGTACTACATAGGAATTTTTGTATACTCTGTTATTTTGTAACGATCACAATTAAAAGAAATCGACTAAGTCTCTCTGAAATTCACACGTATTATACACAGAAAACACACACATGAGACATGAAAACTCGGTCCATAGTCTGAAGCTATTTCTAGTCGTATTTCGAGTATTAGGGAATTTGAGCGGCTATACGTTTTTGCGACTAAACTAAAAAGAATAAGAAAGGGCACACATTAGCCATTTTCTCTTTTAGAAGTTTTTTTTTTTTTTAACAATGATGACCTACTGTATAATACTGAGGAATGAATAAATTTGGTCGGAAACTTAAGTTTGCGTTTAAGGTGTAACGAAATAACCAAACCGCTCGCTCGCTTCGCTTCCTCGGACAAGAAAGACTGCGCGCATATGGAAACGTTGTATCATCCGCTCAATCTGACATGCGTGCATAGAACAAATAAGCATTTTTCCATGAAAAAGTGAAGTTTTCTAAAATGTGCGTTTCTTTCCAGCATTGGGGCGCCCGGAAATCACTCGGGTAACATTTCATAAAGTATAATATAAAAAGACAATATGCAAATTGTCTGTACTTTTGTCGAAAAAAAAATTCATTTATCCAGCACAATGTCGTCCCTTTTTGCGTTGGAGAAGAGCAAATAGCGAGTTTCAATCACACTTTGGCCGCTCTCGCAAGCTCTCATTCGTTTCACTGTGGTCAAGAGACTTTGGGGCAAGCGGTTAATGAACATACTAATCGTTAGCTTTCTTCTGGTATCAACTTGTTTTGATTGATTGTATACTTTTCTCGGAATAAAGGAAACAAAAAGGCTCAACCAATAACTTATCAGCGTCTGAATTGACCTTTTGACCTTAAATTCCCTGACGCAAGCACACTAATGACGTCATCTTCGCTAAATCGGTGTCTTTTATCGTAAAATGCGACACTTTCACAATGTTTATACATCTTTTTTTAATTATTAATAAGATATAACATATTTTTTCTGATATCACTGAAGTTTTGGGTTTTATTTAATTTGTAATTTAAAAATAAGAGCAATTTTACTGTTTTAATTTACTGGATCGTACCATTAAAGTCGCAGGGAAGAAAGATGCATTTTCCAACCGCGCCAAATTTAATTTACGTTCCGACATTCTGTTAAATGGGTTCGTGTTGTTAAGAATCCACTGCTTTGTGCTCCAACAAACGTCCACATGCGGAGTCGTTTATCAACTAAATTATTCAAATTTATGGATGCTTCCTAGCTTCCCAGGTGTTTGTGTTGCTGCTGAAGTATTTCATTCACCTGCTATCATTCTTTGTACTCCAATTGCCAGAACGCAAATTTCATTTTGGTTTTATAGTTTCATCGGAGTCGTTTAACAACTATATGTATTCAAATTTATGAATGCTTCCTCCCCAGGTGTTTATGCATTTCATTCACCTGTTATTATTCTGTGTACTCCAATTGTTAGAATACAAAATGCATTTTGGTTTTATAGTTTCATGCAATAAGTCAATAAAAGAGTATGTTCTGCACAATAAAAAACAATGTGTGTCCCTATTGTACAATGTAACGTGTCCCATCATTTTGTAATAGTTAATTTACCCATTCACATAATGGAACTACCTGCCCGATGAAGCCAGTGGCCTGTGACCCCTGAGCACTCAACACCGTGTGGGAGTCAGTTCGTGGTCAAATTCTTTTATGAGACAAATACAAGCAAAATATCCATATGCGTGTTTGTAAAACTAAAACTAGCGTAGGACAAATTGTGAAGGCCTATTAGGTACCTGTTAATACTTAGAAAGTTTCACTTTATGTTAATTGTTTCAGATTTTATATATATTCATTATGTGTTTATTTCACATTTTGCAATGATTTCACAATATGGTATACAAATAACATAAATAATAAAGAATAAATATGCGCATGAATTATACAAAAAAAGACAGTAAGTACTTTATATATATATTTGTTTGCACTCAGCAAAAACACGGAACTAAAATAAAAGTACAAATTTAGAAGGGACCCCATATTATGCACACTGCACAATTTCGTGCCCCCCCCCCGCCCCTTTCCCGGTAAAAAAGAAAACACCTTCTTATAATATCATCCCCTTTCTTTCTTTTCCCTTCTCATTATTCTCTTTTTCCCCTTTTCTCTTCTTTGTCTTTCCCCTTTCTCTTTTCCACCTTTTCTCTCCTATCTTGCTTCCCCTTTCTTCCTTTCACCCTCCTTTTTCTCATCTTCCCTTTTCTCTCCTCCCTCTTTTCTTCGTCTTTCTCTCTTCCCTTTTTCTTTCCCTTTCCCCTCCTTTTTCCCCCTTCCCCCTTCCCCCCTTTTTCACTGGGGGGGAGGGGGGGGCGCACATGCCCCTTGCGCCTCCTAAATCCACCACTGGTATAGTCGTACAGATGTACAGTTTCCTGCGTTTTGATTGGCCTGCTAGATAAACGTATAGTCATAGAGTTGTATAGTTGTACGGGTAGTGGCATGCTTGGCCCGCCATATACCCCGCCATATTAGCTCTTAACACGACCTTTACCCTAGGGTAACTTTTCTCCGTCTGAACAAGACTATTACATTACAATAACGACATTAACATCACTCGTCGTGTATATTTCAGTTTGTGATTTCTGCACGCTGTAACGTTTGTAAATATACAAATGAATCGAGAAATATGTTTGAAATGCCATACTTGTCTTGAAACTTACAACCCTTTTCTCCCGCCGTTGAATTTTTTCATGAATCTTAATCGTAAACTGGATACAGGATTTCTTAGGGGGGGGGGGGGGGGTCCAAATTTGAAATTATGCGAGCCAAATATTGGTACGTAATGGTGACCAACAGTGACGTAATGCGGGGGGGGGGGGGTCGGTGCAGGGAGGGGCGAGTTTCACCCTCCCTCCTCCGCAAACGCGGAAGTTTTGACGTTTCATTAAATTATTAGAGAAAAAAGACGATTCGTTTTACCGTTCTAAAAAATAATTCTCGTCTGAATTTAGTTTTTCCCCTCCCGCGCAAAGCGCGGAAAATTTTACGATTTATTAAATTATTACGATTCTTTGGAGAGTTCTCGACTCTTAATCCTCGTCTGAATTCAGGTTCCCCCCCTTCCGCGCGAAGCGTGGAAGCTTTTACGATTCATTAAATCATTAGAGAAAGATGACGATTCGTTATACCGTTCTCGAAAATAATCCTCGTCGGAATTTAGTTCCCCCTACATCCCGCGGAAGGTAAATCATTAAAGATTCGTATTACCGTTCTCGCCTCTGAATCCTCGTCTGAATTCAGGTTCCCCCCCCCCCCCTCCCGCGCTTTGCGCGGAAGCTTTGACGTTTCACAAGAATTTTTTACGATTTATTAAATTATTACGATTCTTTGGAGAGCTCTCGACTCTTAATCCTCGTCTAAATTCAGGTTCCCCCCCCCCTTCCCTCGCGAAGCGCGGAAGTTTTTAAGTTTCATAAGATTAGGAGAGAAAAAAGACGATTGGCTGTACAGTTCTCGACTCTTAATCCTCGTCTGAATTTAGTTTCCCCCCCCCTCACGTGCTAAGCGCGGAAGCTTTTACGTTTCATTAAATCATTCGAAAGAAGACGATTCGTTGCACAGTTCTCGACTCTTAATCGACCGAATGTTATGAGAGAAAGAAGACGATTGGCTGTACAGTTCTCGACTCTTAATCCTCGTCTGAATTCAGTTTCCCCCCTGCCGCGCGAAGCGCGGAAGTTTTTAATTATCATTAAATCATTAGAGAAAGAAGACGATTCGTTGTACCGTTCTCGAAAATAATCCTCGTCGGAATTTAGTTTCCCCTCCATCCCGCGCGAAGCGCGGAAGCTTTTACGTTTCATTAAATCATTAAAGATTCGTATAACCGTTCTCGCCTCTGAATCCTCGTCTGAATTCAGGTTCCCCACTCCCGCGCTTTGCGCGGAAGCTTTGACGTTTCACAAGATTATGAGAGAAAGAAGATGATTCGCTGTACCGTTCTCGATTCTTAATCCTTGTCTGAATTCAGTTCCCCCCCCCCCCCTCCCCTCCTGAGCGAAGCTTTGACGTTTCATTAAATTATTAGAGAAAGAAGACGATGCGTTGTACCGTTCTCTATACTCTTAATCCTTTTTTCGAAGGTGTTTTTTGTCTGCTCCTTTTTCTTCCTACGTCCCCTTCCGATTTGGGGGGAACCGCCCCCCCCCCCCCCCCTGGCTACGCGCCTGCGGTGAGATAAACACATTTTGATACCTTGTGGGTTCCAGGGGGCGGACCCCCCAAAAATCAGGGTTTTAGGCATTAAATTACCGTCAGATGAGCATCTAAGGGCCCGCCGTAGCGTCCTAGGTGGAATCCAGGGGGCAGAGCCCCCGGGAGCTTAGGGGTTTTAGGCATTTAATCACGGTCAGATGAGCATATTTAGATGCCTCATAAATTTTTAACACTGGCAGTTAACTATTCTTTCTTTCTTGCTCTCATTCTATTTTATTTCCCTTTAATATACTTTTTCAAAAAAAAAGTGGGGGGGGGGGGGGAGGGAGCTCGAGGCTCCCGATCCCCGCCCCACCTCGGGCCTGACATGTAGGAATCTCAAGAATCATATTTCTTGCCTGGCTGTAAATTTAGTAATTTGTCATTCTCCAACAAACACATACAAACGTATTTACTAAAAAGTGAGGAAAAATCTCGGAAATTATTTTCTTTCCCTTTCCTTCCTTCTTTCTTTTTTTTTTTGATTGTGGGGGGGGGGGGGGGGTCACAGCCTGGGAGGCAAGGCTCTTTCCGGCCCCCCGATCTCCTTCTTCCCCCTTTTCTTTTTTCTTCCTCTTCTTTCTTTCCCTTCTCTCCTCTTTCCCTTTCCCTTCTTTTCCTTTCTTCTCTCTCTTTTTTTTTTTTTTTTTTTTTGCGGGGGGGGGGGGGGGGGCCAAGGCCCGCTCACCCCCCCCTGGATCCGCGCCTGACTGGATAGTCCCCTTCCCTTTACACCGCGTTCAATGAGATTGTAGTGACCAAACTCGTTTTTACCTTTTTAAAACTTGGTTTTTCATTTAAGAACACCGTACAGCATATTGGGTGTGTCTAATTTAAAACATACGTGTCACA
This sequence comes from Strongylocentrotus droebachiensis, assembly GCA_035222895.1. Lineage (NCBI taxonomy): Eukaryota > Metazoa > Echinodermata > Echinoidea > Camarodonta > Strongylocentrotidae > Strongylocentrotus > Strongylocentrotus droebachiensis. The sequence goes on from JAVYIG010004360.1 coordinate 159,760, forward strand.
CCCGAAGCCTTATTACTTCAATGGTCACGTGGGTCTGTGTACTTACGTTAAGGACAAAGTAGTCCTTGATTATTTATTTATAAATTGTTTGTAGGTAAAGTTAAATGTATCATAATGAAATTATGATATTTTCTCATGTATGTTTTATTGTTCTATTTTAAAATTGATTATTGTTCTTAGTTCAGAAGGATGTGCATTCATGCTCGAAAAGTAGTCCTTCCGAACGTGCGCTATGTCAGGCAAGGTCCTGATGGGCATTTTCATTAACGAACTTTCGTTCACTTGCTTTAAGCGAAGCTGCATGGTTGTTTTATTTTACACCGTCCGACAAGCTTAAACCAGGAAGCTGTAATTAATGGAGATCCCGTCCAAGAGGCCCCTTTGAAGTCATCCGTGGCACCGCGCGTCTTTTGTTTCCCCTACCGTAATCCCCTTAACCCCCCTCCGAAACCGTACAGCTCCCTAGTAACACCAAGTCCTCCCTTTCCACACACAGCCCAGCCCAGCCCAGCGACGGCGGCTTTGCTTTGCCGGCCCGTACTTGGGTGAATAGTGGTGATAACTTGACAACTTCTAGCCCTAAATCAATAAATGCGCAAACATATAACACAATTTTATTTAGTTCTTAAGCAAGATAACCCTTTGGACTACCTTCCTAGCTATGTACAAATTTCGGAAATTTTCGGAAAATGTCAATAATTAGATGAGAAAATCATGATGATGAAAACCTTTCATTCGCTCTAACTCATGATTTCCTTGGTCGATTTCGCTGGTTGACATGGCCATGTCTTCAGTAGAGCTATCCGAGAACGGAACAGGCATTTGATGACTAATAGAAAGTTGCATTGGTCATATTTTGTGAATTCTGCATTTTATATGGTATAGCTAAATATATCTGCACTGAACATGACTTAATTTGTCGGTGCCTCGCATGGCTTCAAAGCTCGATGCTTGCATATTTTTGCAAAAGAGTGAATAGAGAACTTAGGGAAGCAGATGGCGTTGCGTAACATTTCGTACTATTTGGAATGCCAGAGAGGGACTGTGCATTGATATGGACAGCTGTGATGGAAATGATGGCTGGAGAGGGTTACATTTCTTTTTGTTAAGCCAGGTTAATCTTAAATATTTTTCCCTCGGAAAATTCTTTCGAGACGGTATCTCCATTCATTACAGCTTCCTGATTAAACCGTCAATGAACTAGCCTGTTTTTGTGTTGCACCATTTATACAGCCGCTGAGGCGTAACTTGAGGTTTCTTTATACAAACCACGCTACAAAGCTACGACAGACGATGACGTAGTATTATTTTTTACCCGTGTGACATTTAGTCTAGGGGGTTTCCGTTTTTATTTATAAAAACCAATAAACTTCAGTCACTTCACCATGGCGTCCCACTCTCTTCATTTTCGTTTGGCTATGATTTAAACCGTGGAACACGCGTCCACAAGATGTACAGTGTACAACTAATACAGTTAGGATATTCTTTCTCCTGTGTCCTTGATTTTGTTTGAAATAACAACCAACATGGCATCGAATTCGAGACCTGCGAAGAAAAGGAAAGTGGGGGGGGGGGGGGGGAGAGAACACTACCTACGGCCTGCCAAGTTATGCCAATCGTCTGCTGTGGCCCGCGAGCCACCCGTGATCTAGAAGCTCTACTCTGTGATATCGTGACTCTCTATTTTTTCTTCTAACTGACGCCTACTTTTCTCTTTAAGCGTGGGACACTTCACCTTTTCAACCTTTCTTCGATGTGTTTTTACATTTATTTATCTATTTATATTTACCCGTGTACCCTGTCCTAGTCATTTTCGTGGTTAAACACCCAAAACCCCACACAGTTTCAGTTCAGTTCAGTTCAGTTCAGTTCAGTTTATTAATTTTTCTCAAGCTTTAAAACAATATTATAATATATACAAGAATGGCAAATATACATAGTAAGAGTTTCATACTTTATTTGTATGTTAATTTCCTACATAAGATTCACTCTACTCGTGAATGCCTCTGTCTGATCTGCTTGATATCTGAGTCTGAGATATTTCGCTGCATTTTCGTGGTATTATTTTTTACCACCGATCTTCGGAATTATCGGAAGGAGACACACAGTAAGAAAAAAAAAGAAGAACAACAACACTACTATTACTACTACTACTACTACTACAACTCGGTGTAAAAATGTCAGAGGAAAAAATGTCAGAGGTAAAAATGTCAGAGGTAAAATGTCAGAGGTAAAAATGTCAGAGGTAAAATGTCAGAGGTAAAAATGTCAGAGGTAAAAATGTCAGAGGAAAAAATGTCAGAGGTAAAAATGTCAGAGGAAAAAATGTCAGAGGTAAAAATGTCAGAGGAAAAAATGTCAGAGGTAAAAATGTCAGAGGTAAAAATGTCAGAGGGAAAATTTCAGAGGTATAAATGTTAGAGGTATAAAATAAAAACAAAAGCATGTGACAAGCTTGTTATAATTACACCGGGTTATACAGTGCGTCCCAGAAAAAACGAAACCGAGAAGTATCGATGTTCTATCATAACTTAATCACAACTATAATTAATGAATGATACATATTTGGAAAGCTTAGAGTCTCCTCTTTCATGTGATGCTACTCAGATGATGCATACTTAACGCATGAGTGATTAAAAGCAATTTGAAGGAAGGAAACCAAAAAGTCATTTGGCGGGCGGTATCTGAATTTCGAAGAAAAATTCACATTTCTAGAAAGTTGAGTTTCTGCCCTTTCATATGACACCTCAATCAGGAAAAATGAGCGAGGAATGACAAAGTTCTGTTTGTTTAAAGTAGTGCTTGCATTTCCATAATTTTATTAAACGAATTCTTTTTCACTGGCTGCCTGCCGTATCAATAAACGAAATTAACAAAAGACTTAACTCCGTTTCGTTGACAATCAGCCGTAGACGAGAGTCTTCATGCATGGCTGATTGTCAACGAAACGGAGTTAAGTCTTTTGTCAAATCTGTTTTTTGCTACGGCATACACCAGTGAAAACGAATTCGTTTGTTAAAATTATGAAAATGTAAGGGCTACTTTAAACAGACAGAACTTTGTTATTCCTCGCTCATTTTTCCTGATTGAGGTGTCATATGAAAGGGCAGAAACTCAACTTTCTAGAAATGTGAATTTTTCTTCGAAATTCAGATACCGCCCGCCAAATGTCTTTTTGGTTTCCTTCCTTCAAATTGCTCTTAATCACTCATGCATGAAATATGCATCATCTGAGTAGCATCAACTGAACGAGGAGACTCTAAGCTTTCCAAATATGTATCATTCATTAATTATGGTTGTGATTACGTTATGATAAAACATCGATACTTCTCGGTTTCGTTTTTTCTGGGACGCACTGTATATTTAATTAGGCTTATCGAAAAAGAACAGCGAGGGATATTCTGCAGTCGTTATTTCACCGCTGCTTTATTTTCCATTTTCCCAGTTTAAATTTATTTACCTTTCGGCCCAAAATTGTGACTTTTTGCCCGATTATTGCCGAAGGAAGACGGGGGGGGGGGGGGTATTCTTCTTCTGGGGCACGGTGACCCGGCTGCTCTCCCCTCCTCTTATATATATGCTTTGCTTCAGGGGCGTACGCAGGATTTTTTCAAGGGGGGGGGGGGTTTTAAAATCGGGACCAAAATATTTTGCTCCCGAAAAATTTAAAATCGCGCTGGCCGAAAAGTCGCTCAGTGGGGGGGGGGGGGGGGGGGGGGGAGTAAGCGGACATTTTTTTTTTTTTGGTCTCGAGATTTTGAAAATTTGACATATTTCTTCGTTGGGGGGGGGGGGGGGAGGTAAGGTCACCTTTTTAGGTCAGCCGTGGGCAATTTTTTTTTTTTTTTTTTTTTTTTTTATAATAAAAAAAAACAAAACAAAACAAAAAAACCAAAGGGGGGGGGGGGGGTTAGGTTTTTTTAGGGGGGTTTACACACATAAAAATACCAAAGGGGGGGGGGGGTTTGAACCCCCAAAACCACCCCCTGCGTACGCCCCTGCTTTGCTTTATATATCCTTCCGAACAGTGGTCAATGCCTAGGCAGAGCAGGCAGACTAATGGGACATGGTTTCTACTCCGAGTTTCGCGCCTTGCAAGCAGTCATCAGGCAACTGATAGCATTCTTAAAAGTACATGATTACCCTACAACCTTGGTACAAATACCCCTAAAATACGACTTAACTAATAAAAATACAATTGGAATTACTCATGAGTATTCTTATTGCATTGTATTCAGGTATTGTAGTCTTATTTTTCATTTCATTTCATTTATTTTCATATTTCTCATAAACATACATTTATTTCAAATGAAGTACAAAATTGTTTTTATTTTAATAACAAATAATAATAACAAAGATAAGTGGTCAATATGAATTTGTGATTTAACTAAGAGAAATATGATGGGACCTACATGAAAGCAAGCTTGTAAGGCTGTAGGCCCCAGTAAAGTAATTGTGGTAATAAATGGAGGACGGATATACATGTATTGTATAGCTCTTATTTTGAGCGTATTTGTCCCAAGGTTGTAGAGGAATCATGTACTTTGACGAATGCTATCAGTTGTCTGATGATCGCTTGCAAGGCATGAAACTCGGAGTAGCAACCATGCATGTCCCATTAGTCTGCCTTATTCAATATTTATTTACCGGTATAATATGCTTTTGTAATAAGCAAATGGTA